>BLKR01009013.1:0-277951 GCA_011170035.1 Teleogryllus occipitalis
GAAGCTGTCTTAATAGTTTGCCCATTGTTTGGGTTAACCCGCATTCACGAACAATATATTTTGTGTTGAAACTTAGTGTTTTATTAAAAAATGTCTCAAGAGGGAGGACCGGGAGAGATGGCTTAGGGCATCACTGCAGTGCCTCTGATTGGGAAGCCCTGGGGTTCGAGTTCCTACGGTGGCATGATTTTCGACGCTAACCAGATAGCTAGATAGAGTTCTGTCGCTGTCTGGAGGAGAATTCTAACAGCCGGCTGCTCTGATCGGTAGTTTCCCGTGGTTTCTTCGATCAATAGCAGGTGAACGCCGGATGCCAGGTGTACCCTACAAAACGGACCACGGACCGCGCGCGATCTTTTCTTTCCATTTCTTGCCCTATGACTATCCTCTCCCCTTACACACACACACACTAACATGCACTACACTACCACATATTCCGGGAGACTAGTCGGGAGTTTAGAGCTTGTGTCTTGGCTGAGGTGGTGCCCCGCTGGTGGGAGATACCTGATTGGGAAGATCCCCGCTAGCCGACTAGAAGGTCGGCGCCGGATCTCGCTATCCAGCGGGACGAGACCACCCCACCCCCTGAGCAATGACATGTATTACATTTATGGGATTAATGACGTCAGTAGTTGACGCACCCGTAATCTCTAGTATCAGTCGAGAGGGAGACGAACGTACAGCAACTTTGTGTTAGTGACAAACAGCGACGGCTGAATTTATTGGAGATACTAACAACCGTGGGCATCTATGGCTGCACACACTTGCGAGATGCAAGCGCAGTAGATACGTAACAGTAAGTCAAACAAATACACTAGAGTAGTCTATGTAAAATTCAAACAATCCATAAAGGAATTTAAAAACTAGTGGTGCTAAAAACAGCATGTACTTTCTCTCCCGTACTTTCATGTAAAATTACGCGAAAAGTACGCAAATTTTCGAAAAATTGTACATGGCATTTTTTCAAAATCTATCTTTAAGGAACAGATTTCATTAAGGGAAAAATCTCTATCTTCATAATTGTAGTTGTAGGAAGACGCAAAAATTCCAAATTTTTCGGTAATTTTCGAAAAATCAGTTTTTAACGAAAGTGGAGATCTGCATTCTCTATCAAACAACAAAATTTAATAAAAAACGATGGGGCCACTTTTTTTTAAATTTGGAAAATGTCAGGGGCTTCTCCTAAAGTACCCCCTTCCACAAAAAAAGTTAAAATTTCGGTTTCAAATTCAAGGGACCGTGACATCAGCCAGATCGATTGAACAATATCAATTTGAGAGAAAATCGGCTGAACGGTTTAGCCTCAAGCATTGTTCACCAACAGACGGACAGACAGACGTTTTGCCGACAGTAGATTTTTCGGTATCAAGGACTCACAAAACATTCCGGCTACATCACGTGGTATAGGATTTTTTTCTAGATCTAGCAAACAGAATTTATCCACTCTTTTGTTCCCTGAAATGAGAGTTTTTCTGCCGAAAATTCGCGCAGCATTACGTAACTTTCTTTCTCTCTGTGCGTAGCGAGCGAGTAAAAGCAGCCGATCACTTGTGTGTTTCAGGAGCCAGAGACTGCGCCGGCGGGCCCGGTGGCGGCGGTGGCGGCGGCTGCGGCGGCGGCGGCGGCCGCGGCGGCGGCGGGCGCGGGCGCGGGCGACGGGGGCTCCGGGCCGGCGTCGCTGGTGGGCGAGGAGCCGTCGTTCGGAGACGCCTTCAGCGGCTCGCTCGAGGACCTCGTGCACACGTTCGACGAGAAGCTGACGCGCTGCTTCTGCGACTACGAGCAGAGCGTGGAGGCGCTGGCGCCCGTGCAGGTGCGCTCGCAGGACGAGATCATGAGCGAGTGCCAGTGAGTACGCCTGCCTTCTCTCTCATCCACTCTGCGCCGGCGCCGACGCGGTTCAGTGCCATTCCGTCCAATTCAATTCAATTCAGATCGGTTGAGACCGGTTCTCATCGGTTGAGACCGGTTCTCATCAGTTGAGACCGGTTCTCATCGGTTGAGAGCGGTTCTCATCGGTTGAGACCGGTTCTCATCGGTTGAGATCGGTTCTCAACGGTTGAGACCGGTTCTCATCGGTTGAGACCGGTTCTCATCGGTTGAGACCGGTTCTCATCGGTTGAGACCGGTTCTCATCGGTTGAGACGGTTCTCATCGGTTGAGAGCGGTTCTCATCGGTTGAGAGGTTCGGTTCTTCTCATCGGTTGAGACCGGTTCTCATCGGTTGAGACCGGTTCTCATCGGTTGAGACCGGTTCTCATCGGTTGAGACCGGTTCTCATCGGTTGAGAGCGGTTCTCATCGGTTGAGAGCGGTTCTCATCGGTTGAGAGCGGTTCTCATCGGTTGAGAGCGGTTCTCATCGGTTGAGAGCGGTTCTCATCGGTTGAGAGCGGTTCTCATCGGGTGAGAGCGGTTCTCATCGGTTGAGAGCGGTTCTCATCGGTTGAGAGCGGTTCTCATCGGTTGAGAGCGGTTCTCATCGGTTGAGAGCGGTTCTCATCGGTTGAGAGCGGTTCTCATCGGTTGAGAGCGATTCTCATCGGTTGAGAGCGGTTCTCATCGGTTGAGAGCGGTTCTCATCGGTTGAGACCGGTTCTCATCGGTTGAGACCGGTTCTCATCGGTTGAGACCGGTTCCCATTGGTTGAGACGGGTTCCCATGGGTTGAGATCGGTTCCCATGGGTTGTGATCGGTTTCACTCAGTAACACCTTAGTTTACGTGGTGAGGCCCAGGCTATCTGGTCTGCTCACCGCGCTAAGTTAGCTACCCTGCTTTTGCCTTCTAACAGCGTTTGAGGGTATTACTCGGTCGAGAAAACGGGTAACTAGAATTTATTTCAGTCTTCTTTTAGGCTTGTAGGTCTTTTACGTTTGAAGGTTTGCCATGTTACGCCGGACAAGACCATGCCATGGAGCAGTGAGTACCTCTTAGCAACTGTTTCAACACCGTCTCAATCCGGTTCAGTTCAGTTCAATCCGATTTAGTTCGGTTCAATGCGGTTCGGTTCGGTTCAATCCGGTTCGGTTCAGTTCCACTCAATGACGCTTTATTTTACGTTGCAAGGCTCAGCCAATCTGGCTTGCTCTTGCGCCTGTCGCAATGTAATAGCGATTGAAGGTGTTTAGTCCAGTCAAAAGATATTTGACTCAGGAAAAAACTTCCGGAAGTTTTTTTTTCTCAACAATTCTATATGTTTTTGAGGATGTTGAATTGGAATTTGATGATTGACAGCTCAAAAAAGGTCGGCTTCATAAAGAGAAGTGAAAAAAAAACTTAAAATTTCGCCTTGTTTTTTAGTTTTTTGTTTGTATCTTCAAAACTATGCGTTTTATAAAAAAATGTTATTTATAAAATTAAAGACAATAAAATTTCCTACAAACTGCATGTTTCAACTTCAATTTTATAAAATACCGTTTATGCGCTAGAGCGCGTTGGAAAACGTTTAGTTTTTGTGTCTCTGGCCAAAGCCGGAGAATAGGCCCCCTATCTCGCGACGGCGCTCTAGTTTCACTTTATGATGCTTGAAAACAACTATTGCGAACAAGTAATTGGCATTTTAAAATGATTAACACTCCGAAACTCACAGCATCATAAGGGACGGATTTCTCGCGCTGAGTATCTGTAAATCCAAGCCTTAGGTTACCAAAACAAGTAGGGAAAAAGAAAATTATTACAATATATCCTCTACAATATAACATATTCATCAAAAATTTGTATCGACGATAAGTTTTATCAGTATTTGTCAAATTATGACGTTAAATTAAGAATAACACTAAAGAGGAAGTGTTAGGTATTAAACAAAAATATTGAATCAGTTAATTTCATAGATGTTTGGAAATGAAAACTTCAGGTTAAAAGGAAATAGAGCACAACTATACAATAATACGAGAGTAAGAAATCATTGGTCATCACCGACTCTGTGCAAGTGCTGTTGAATGGTCTGTTTTACTCGTATAAAGAAAATGTATTTTTTTTCTCAATTACGACTATTAGTTATTTCATTATTAGCCAATAGCTGACTTGGAAAAAAGTATCTTTGTCAGTGAATTGCCGATAAGCGTGTAGCTATCCGTGGTGAAAAAAAGGGCTATTAACAGCTGCGTATGGAATCTGGCTTTGCCAGGTGTAATGATGCACTGGAGAAAGTTACTTGATCCGAGCGAGAAATATGTTTAATGTGATGCAATACCTCCGTTTTTTACACAAAATATCTCCTGCTCTCTTTCTGCTTTCTCATCTCCAGCTGTAATTCTAAAGATAGATTTGGTACTACCACATTATGTAGTCTACGCGAACTTAAGACTACTTCTGCAAATCTCCGACACCGATATACTAAATATTTTTCCAAGAAAACGTCAGGGATAGAGACGGTGTTGATTCTGTCGCGTGATGTGCAAATCCTCGTTTAAAGTGTTGAAAATCTATAACGTGCATTTCATTCCACCAAGTATTTTGTGCGCCGGCTCCTGACTGTACCTGAAATATCACCCCACACCACGCACCAGCGTGTGATTGGCTCTTCAGCGATAACCCAACATTACGGTCTCTGGCGCGAGATCAGCAGTCAGTGTGAAGCAACGGCGACGCTTGCTCTTAATCACAGGGGGTTCACAAGGATTGCAATCTTAAAACGCCGGGCCACGAATTATCTAAAATACCATAATCAACAACAAAAATGTTATTTGAAAAATGGTTATGATTAGAGACCGGAAAAATATGTAGTATGAAACGTCAAAATATGTACATAAATATGTAATGAAAACAGTAAGAATACGTAATAAATATGTAAAATCGGATAAAATATGTAATATTAAAATTCACTAATTATTAAACACATTTACATAATACGAAATTACATTTATAAAAAATTTTCTTAACAAATTTTAAAAATAAAACCAACGTTTTAAAAATCATTAGAAGAACACAAGTTGATGCTTATTTTGCACCATACAATTTCCCGTCAGTAATAAAAGTTTCTATTGCTACCCAGGACGATAGTTTAGCAGCTAGACTAGATATGCAATAGATGCTTTCGTACAAACTTTCGATGTCTGCAATCAATCATTGCAGCGTGCAGCATATGCATCCAAGTGTTACACGTCGGCCATCGCCTAACTTTCTCAGAAATTAAGGTTAAAGATCACGAATCTCGGCGTCAGTAACACCTTTGTCACGTGAAGGTGAAGATGACTTCTTTTGCTTATTTGCACTTCCGCCACTGATATCACTGAAGCTGGTGCACCGCACTGAAAGAACATTCGTCAGCGACTTTAACGTAGCGCATCTCGTTTTGACAGCACTGTAGGAAAAATGTCTGATGGAAATAATGTGGGGAAAAAAGTCTTGATTTTTTAAAAATATTTCTCTTCATAAAAAATTATAACAGAAGAAAAATGATAAAATGAAACATATTTTGTGAAAATAGCAAAATATGTAAAATATGTAATGTAGTGCAAAATATGTAACGAAAAAATTGCGTATTGTATTAGAACGGCGACGATTTGCCGAGATTATAGTTTTGAGAACGGTAAGTAGAAAGACAAAAAATATGTAATTTCATAAAAACCTGTCTCTATTAATCACAGGAGGTTCACAAGGATTACAGTCTTAAACGCAGGGGCACCAATTATCTAAAATAGCATAATCAACAACAAAAATATTGTTCGAAAAATGGTTATGATATACGTATACAGGCGCGTCATTGAAGTCTGTAAGACGGAACCTCTCGTATAGAAATCGCCCCCTAAAAGAAATTAAAAATATATTTACAAATACATTTATTTATTAATAATGGATTTCTGAGTTATAATATATAACAATCATATCAAAAGTTTTCTTTGTCAATATGTCAACGGCGGTCCGTAACTCACTTGAAGCTGTTGACATGGAAGAGAAAAGCGTTAGGCTCCCACATCACATTCCGCCAGAAGACGAACAGGCATGACGTCATGCATTCACTGCACAGGCTTACCGGCGGACGAAGGCTGCGGCTAGGCAGCCTTCAAGGGTGGGGCCTAGGGTCTGAAGAAGGGTGTGCTCACCAGATAGCGTTCCTATGCAGGTCAGCGAGTAGCATTGCGCATCAACTAGTTTTCCCAATATGCGGTAGGAGCGCTTCTCCCCAAGCCTAAATGAGAGTCGCGAACTCTGTAGGACTGTAGTCTTCGTCATCGGAAGAGGTTATGTATAGGAATACAATGCAATGCATTGTAATGTAATGTACTAATCTCGCACTTTTTCTTGATACTCCACAGCGGGGAGTGCGGGGAGAGGCGGGTTCTGTGTACGTCACGCCAGTGCAGGGCTGTCAACTTTATTGACAGTAAACTCGGGGTAATTACTCGTCTTGAAGTAGATAGCTATGAGAAACAACGGATTTTTTTTTAATTCTGAAGAAATAATTAATATTTATAGAAATAATTGAGTAGCAAGAAGGAAAATGGTACGCACAGGTCGATAGCAAGAGAGACCGAAAACTAGGAAGTCCCCATTGGAAAGGAAGAAGGTGGGCAGCACTGCAAACTGAGCCGTGACGTTCCGAGTGGAGCTCATATTTTCTACCGGGCCGTGCTGTGCCGGGCTGAGCGAGGACTAGGGAGCTCGAGGATCAAGAAAACGTGCGAGCATAGTACTGCATTTGCAGCCTTCCCCATTTAGAAAACCACGAGCCGCGACTGAATACAGATTATCAAATGTACACTTATAATTGAAAGACAAATAATAGCTCTTGTACATACCCCTCAGTGAAACTCGTGTTAATGATGTAGATAAAACTGCAGTGCTGTTTGTACTGCAAGTCCATTCTTCTTTATTTCTTGTCCCCGAATGTATCAATTACTTTCTCATTGACGTCTCTTATTTCATTTATCATGTCCTTTTCAACAGATAACATCGGAACAGCAATGAATTATTTTTTCACTTATTTAGTTCATGTTTTTCACTTGAGTTCATTAATATTTGAAAGAGTCGGGACACTTAATTTTCAATCACATTTCATTCCAAAAGTGTATCTCAAATTCAAGGTGTGTTCGATCACACGCCGTACTCGCAATTTTTGTGTTCAAAAAGGAGCACTGTTATTGTTCTCGATAACTTGATTGTAATACTAAAACAAACACACACGTACACATTTGCTTTACAGCGACAACGTTCATAACTCACATCCCCGTATTATAGCACGAATTCACATTCAGTCAGCCAGGCCAAGCCAACACCGAACACCTCTTTGCCTACCGATCAGCGGGGGAGATTTCTAAACATTTGTCAGCTAACAGAATAGCAAACCTTTGAATATAACGAGGAAGTAAAGAATTAGAAACTTTCAAAGATAAAGAATATATTTGTTCAATACTTCAAACGCACATTTCTTTAATTATTTTAATCTATTTCGTATCAATTTTTGAAGAAGATACATCGCAAATAATGTTTTTTAAAACACAGAAGCTTGGTACTTAGTTGGCACGAGTTTTCGTTCGTCGATTCCTTTGAGTCTTGTCTTTCTTGATGAAGGAGCCTTTGTGGCTGTCGTCGAGTTTCGGCGCCCTTCGGTGGACTTCGGACATTCGCCGGCGTGGAGACCAGCAGTGCATTCCCCTCCCCGCCCGCGTTTCACGCCGCTCGGGGGTTCTCTCGCCCGCTGTGAATAGAGTTGGATAGGGGCGGATTTTCATGGCCTAAAAGTCGCCAAAAATGACCAATGAAATGCTTTTAAAATGCTTTAAAAATGCTCTAAAACCACAGAAAAATGACCGTCTTATCAAAACAATTTCGAATAAACAACTTATGCTGTTGGGTACGTTACTGGTGTAATCGAGGCTTCTTCCATTTGGTCCAGTGAACTCGGCTTGCAAACTTTTGGTTTGGACTGTTTTTTACCAGGAAATCTGTCTTTAGTTATCCCAAAATCAGCCGAACCGGCAATGGCGCTGATATACGTCACAAGAATTACATACAACGGTTGTCAAATCAAATGGCTAGGGGGAGGATTTTCATGACCTAAAACGTCGCCAAAAATGACCAATAAAATGCTCTTAAAATGCTTGTAGATAATTTGTTTAATGTATAATTAATATCTATTCATGTAATTTCCAGCTCTGACGATGATCGCTACGCGATCGAAAAGATCTTCAGCATAAATATAAAATTGATACCAGACAACCTCAGTTTTATTTAATTTCAACTGAGTATTTGATAGAATTCTCGGCTGAAGGGCCCCACTGAAGGCAATAAAATATACTTATTAACTCTTTATTCGGCTAAAATTAACAAAATTCTGTTCCCATGGAATTTTATGGAGGTTCACTGAACCACTTGCACGGGCTGCCACTGGTGTTCAGTTAGTTTGTCACATGATCTCATTGTAAAATAATATGAGCCTGTAACTGTTGCAGCATTGTTACGTGTACATAATGCCTCGTAGGACTGGGCTATTTGTAATAAAACGTTGTGAGATGGGCGCAGACTACTTTGGTGAAAGAAAGGGGTTGAAATATTTCGTTGAATCGAGCGAGAGGCGACTGGATGGTAAGCTTTTTATTGAAATGTAACTCACAAATTGAAGTACACGATAAGTGTAGGAGGCAATAAGTAAATGAAGAAATTTCAAGAAGAGGGTGAATCACATCAACTACCTTCACCTACACCTGACTTTGTCTTCAAAATTAATTGTTTTATTTGTCAAGAGCTGATACCACTATACTGTGTGAAGAAACAAATCAAAAAGCCTCCCTCAAAACGCAATCTAGTGTACCCTGTGAAGAAATCAGCTGATAGAGAAACTGATTTACGACTCGTAAGAAATAGTAATGATGATGTAGGTTCTATATTATATTGCGTCGAGACAGTAAATGGCTTGGTAGCTGTTGATGTACAGTATTATTTGATGCGCATGAAAGTACTGCATCAGCCCCCAAAGGAGAGAGGAACACAAATTATAGATTGGCTCTGCCAATGAGATGAGTTAGAATCGACAAAACAAACAATTTTTCGTTTTCTAGGAAATAGTGACGAGGAATACCAATTTACCATTGAATAATTGATAAATTTGCTTGAAGGTGGTTTTCTTTCTTATCCAAAAATAGTTACTGCAAGACTACTTGAAAAGTATGCGAGCGATATATTGGTATCATCAAGTATATTTTATGTTGTATGTTCCAAGTATTTACAGACACACTGCGCGAGAAAATCCGTCCAATATTATTCTGTGAGTTTCGGAGTGTTAATCATTTAAAAATACCAATTATTTGTTCGCAATAGTTGTTTTCAAGCATGATAAAGTGAAACTAGGGCGCCGCCGCAAGATAGGATGGCTTGAAAGAGCTATTCTCCCACATCGGCTAGAGGTCCAAAGAGTAAACGTTTTTCAGCGCGCTTTAGCGCCTAAACAGTATTTCATAAAATTAAAGTTAATATTTGCATTTTGTAGGAAGTTTTATCGCTGTTAATTTTATAAAAAAAACAATTGTTTGGATAAAACGCATAGTATTGAAAATATTGTGAAAAACTAAAAATTTTAACTTTTTTTTTTCAATTTTCTCTATGAAGACGACCTTTCTTCAGATAGCTAACATCAAATTCGCATTCAGCACCATCAAAAACATATACAATCGTTGAGAATAAAACTTCCGGATTTTTTTCCTGAATCGGGCCCTTTTGGGCACCAATTGACTGGATTAATTACTCAGACGCGAAAACGGGCGATTAGTATTTAGCTCGGAGACGTCTCATAGGCTTGTAGGTCTTTTACGTTTGAAGGTTTGTCATGGTTCGCTGGGGCAGATCAAGGCAGAGTGCGAGTGAGACCTATCCCTTCCAACTGATGTCACTGCAGCGCCTCTGACTGGGAGGTCCTAGGTTCGAGTCCTGACGGCGACTGGATTTTCGATACTAGCTTTTCAGCTAGGTCGAATTCAGTCGCTGTCTGGAGGAGAATTCTAGCGACCGGCTGCTCTGATCGGTAGTTTTCCGTGGTTTCTCCGATCAACACCAGGCGAATGCCGGAGCAGTACACTAACAAACGGGCCACGGACCGCGCGCGATCTGTCCTTCCTCTTCCTTGTCCTATTCTCTCCCCTTACACACACACTTACACTAACACTACCACATATTCCGGGAGACCGGTCGGGAGCTTAGAGCTTTTCCCGACTGGAGCGGTGCCCCGCTGGTGGGAGAGTCCTGGTTAGGGGGAAACCCCACTAGCCGACGGTAGGTCGGCGCCGGATCTTGCCATCCAGCGGAGAAAGATCACCGCCATCTCCCGAGAAACATGCTCAACACTAACGGGACTAATAAACAAAGCAGTTGACGCGCCCGGAAACACGAAAAAAATCAATCAATCAATCAAACCTATCCCTTCTCTAACTCCACACTAAGACCAATTGAATTGAATTCAGTGATGTCTTATGTAACATGACGAGGGACACGCCATCTGACTTGCTCGTGCGCCTAACTACACAAAATTTGCTATTCTCCCTTCGCCATTTAGTAGCGAAAGAAGGTATTACTCGGGGGAGGAAAGAGTATTTATAATTTTGCTCAGCGACTGTTTTAGGCTTGTTGATCTTGTACAGAAGTAAATCTACAACATGGGACATTCGCCTTCACTTTCCCTCCGAGGGCAGGCGAACGAAGTATTTTTCCATCCTTAATCACGGCTTCGATCTGATTAAAACCCGGGATTTGGTATACTTGTCAGTACGATACGGTAGACTGTAGCCACATTCTGAAAAAGTCTGCATGGAGAAAAGTCGAGAAGTGAGTGAAGGTTTATAACGGTTTGCTGGACGCGGTCGTGAGTGTGTGCTAGTGAGAATGAGTTTGGGAACTGAAAATTCCAGGATAAAGTGTGAGGTGCATGATGGCGCAAATCGATGTAGGTCGAGCGTTAATACTATGATTGTTAATACTATCGTTGCTAAGATGGTGCAAACGCGCTTGAGCTCCACCATTAATACTGAAAATGTACTGTCGCGAAGTGTAAATGTTTTATTCCCCTAGGAACAGAGACCTGGACTTTCTATAATCCAGTCAGACGCTCTAGAGCAGGACATCCCTAACTTTTCGGTCGCGAAATGAAGTTGTACATTTTTCCATATTAAATATTTAACTACTTATGTAAATAATATCCACTTGTTAATAAATATTTGAAAAATACAAAAGTGTTTAGGAAAATTTAATTATTTCTTTTCCAACATGTAATACTGAAAGGTGCGCTAGCAAAAATTAAAACAAAATGAGAGCATTTTTTTATTTTTACAAGTTTATGTAGTTAAAATGCATTAGTTTTATTGGATTAACAAATACCAATAATAATAATAGTATTAATATTAGTTTTAGAAGGTAATTAGTTGTGAAAGAGTCGATTTTTAGAAGTCATCGACCACCAATTTTTTAATTTGAAATTATCGACCTCTAAGAAGTTTAAATCGACTGCATGGGAACGACATCGATCGCTTTCGGAACAAAAGCACTTCTTGACAATCCACTTTCAGACTCTCCCCTTGTTAAGTATTCGGGCGTGGCTCCTTGACCCCGAGCCATCGCTCGCCGTCACGTGATCAGCGCCCCTGGCTGTCTGTGTGTGGTCCCCTTCGTTACTTTCTCTTACGATTTCTGCAATAGAGGCATGTTAAAGCGGATCCAAGTATTAGTTCTCGGAAGCCCCGTTCTGGTGAGTCTGCAAAAGTCCAAGGATTGTGGACCGGGAGCGGTAGCTCAGTACATCAACTGATGTCACTGCAGCGCCTCTGACCGGGAGGTCCTAGGTTCGAGTCCTGACGGCGCACAGTGGTGCATTTTGGCGATTTCCTGGCCAAAACCTCTGAGAGCTATAGTACGTTTTCTACGACGACCAAATTTATTTTGGATTATCTTTATAATGTAAGGGAGCTGGTAACATAATACCAGAATAATGCACTTCTTAAATCTGTGAAATATAAATATATATTTTTCTATATAAACTTGGTTAAATTTTATCAATTCACAAAATTGATTTTAGAAACCCGTAGGAATTACTTACATATTAATTGATAACATTTGGCATAAAGAAGAATGGTATTAATGCCATCTCATGCCCTCTGCCAGAGAAAATTCATATACAGTGTCCGAAGAACCGGAAAGGAAGATCACATTTTTCACTAGGGTACATTTCTCCCTACGGTGGTATTTGGCACAGGCAAATGACACAAAGCATATTTGTTCAAGAATTTTAACTTTCTTTTGGGAACATCCCTCAAGCTGGAAATTAAAGGAACAGAAGATCTCAACAGGCGATTAAACATCTGCTGGATTGGGTGCAGTCTTGAACATGTTCGTGAGAATCCTTCTCCATACCGTCTTATATCTTTGTGAATAGATTCTAAGCACGTATTACCATGAATATTTGTAAACATATTTCTTGGCAGTATCCAGTGCGTACTACAACAGAAAAAAAAGCTAATGGCGTATCCACTGGATATTGCCAATAATTTTTTTCTAAATCTCTTAATTATACCCTCATATATCCCGGTTATTTCTGAGGAGTATTTAGATTTCTCAAAAAGTGTCATGCTGAATTACAGTCGTTGCTATTACCATAATCTTGTTTGGAAAGCTCTACATTCAGACCATTTTTCTTTGAATTGCATTTGAATATGTTTCTTGGCCATATTCAAACTGTAGTTGCAGTATTATTTCATAAAAAATAATATAATACTAATTTTATAACAATAACAATCTAATATGAATAATTGTTGGTATGTAACTTAGGAGTTGAGTAAACAAATATTACTTTACGATCAGTTGAATTTTTGATTTATTTTTTAAAAGTGGTATGATGAGTTTTTTTGATATCACGTACGTATTTTACCTTTCATCGAGCGCACAGCCTTCCTTAAGACGAGTTTTGATGACACATATTATGTAAATATTACTTTATGTACAATTGTAATGAAATAAAATGTGCGTAATCCAGTTCAGAAGATGTAATATGTACATAAATATTATGTTCATGTGATATTAGTGAATAGTCATAATCTGTTACAAAAATTAAAAATATTAATTTTTTTGTTTATAATATTGAGTAAATTTGTTATTTCAGTAAAAGGGATCAAACTTTTCCGCTAGAAACAGCATTGTAAAAGCAGTTCCCGTTCTCAGGACGGATCTCGACGAGTCATATTCGGCGGTCACGCGTGCTTGGCGAAAAATTAATTCTTTATATTTTCTAATGGGGCAAGTTGGGGCATGATTTTACAACTGGATTCGAAAGAGGATAGATTCAGCTAGTAAATGCAATTAGAAACATCGCGGAATTCCGCGAAATTGGTAACTTTCAGCCTACGTGAACTTATGAGTAATTAAAATTATTGTATTAATTTCATGCATTTTAATATTTCATCCCACGTCGGTATTATGCATTAATGCATTATAAAACAAACATGAAAATACTCTACAAACCTTCAGGAAGAGAATCCATACTGCCAGTTTTCTCTGCACAACTTTGTATGGCCACCACTTACAAATAAAGACGGTCTCTCTATGTTACTCTCGCACTGCAGGTCTACCGAACGCCGCGAAGGGTAAGTTCGGGTGACTACTGGTGCCAGGGGAATTGACCCAGAGACACGAAGTGGGCAGAAACAGATGCCCCCAAGTATACAGTGTGTCGTAGTATTTGCAAAAGTTCAGAAACGCGATTTCATTTTTGAGGTTTTGGCCAGGATTTCGGGAAAATGCACCACCGTGCGGCTTGCAGGATTTTCGACACTAGCTTTCAGCTAGGTCGAATTCAGTCGCTGTCTGGAGGAGAATTCTAGCGGCCGGCTGCTCTGATCGGTAGTTTTCCGTGGTTTCTCCGATCAACACCAGGCGAATGCCGGAGCAGTACCCTACCAAACGGGCCACGGACCGCGCGCGATCTGTCCTTCCTCTTCCTTGTCCTATCCTCTCCCCTTACACACACACTTACACTAACATGCACTACACTACCACATATTCCGGGAGACCGGTCGGGAGCTTAGAGCTTGTCCCGACTGGGGCGGTGCCCCGTTGGTGGGAGAGTCCTGGTTAGGGGGAAACCCCACTAGCCGATGGTAGGTCGGCCTCGGATCTCGCCAACCAGCGGGGGAAGATCACCGCCATCTCCCGAGATAAAACATGCACTACACTTACGAAACGAATGACCGAAGCAGTTGACGCGCCCGGAAACACGAAAAAATCAATCAATCAATCAAATCCAAGGATTGTGTTCGTTACTGAACAGTTGGGGCACTTTATTGGTGAATGAATTTAGTATATGTATGATTTTATAATTATGCATGTACGTTCTTATATATAGTGGACCATTTATGCATAATTATCAATAAGACAGTCATAGCATAAGAAAATATGATTTTACTAGTTAAGGCATGGCAAAGTCCAAAGGAACGAAGTGCCAAACCTTTTCAAAACAAAGGTTTTGACATCCAAATATTCTATAAATCGGTGCACATTTAAAAGAGCGATGTTCCAACACCTTCCAAGTAGTTTTAACATGTACGTAAAGGTGGCTCTGATTGTATATTAAGAATATAAATTCATACAGTTTTCTTTGATTCCTCCCCCACCCTCCCACACACACACACATTTTTTTGGCCCTTAGCTCCTTTGCCTTGGCAAAGCCTGAGTTATGGTTTTATAGAGCTTTACTGTGGTTTCTCACGTTGATTTTGATTCAAACGCTGCATCTTTCGCGTTTTCGTAATTTCCACTGCAAAGTTATCTGAAAATATTTTGCGTGTGGGTTTGCAAGCTATAAGGAAGAAGCTCCGAAGTCGCGAACGGAGTATTATGTACAAAATCTTTAAAAATATATTACATAGACGCATTATATTTATTTTTACCAAAATATGAAAGTTTAATTTTAGTATTAATTGCAATGTTGATTCTCGTACATTTTTTTTTGTAATTATTAGTAAAGGACACGGCGATTGTCACCGACATCGGAAAGTTGCAACTGCAAACTTCTTCAGTATTTGATTAGAAAAAAATTGATAAGTTGTTCTAGAAAACTCGGAAAAGGTTGGGAATTACAATTGATAGAATGAGACGCCCCTATTAAAATTCTTTTAATATCTTATGTTTTCCTGAGAAAACTTTAGCTAAAGATGGTAAGAGGATATTAGTTTGATTAATTAGCATGGTAGTTTGTTTAGTATTACATTGACTTTATATTAAAGAAAATTTATAGAATAATACTGTGCAACGTCTCCGTAAGTTAGTACATCCTTTTTGAATGCGGAAGCCAGTGTGATCATGTTATAACAGATTCTGCTCGTGTAGATTTTTCATTCGTAGCACTGTTTATTCTGCGTTGAAAACAACCTTCCTTTGATCTTCGCTGCACTCGCATCGCGTGACTCTAACAATGGGGGCGAGAACTTTAAATAACAAATGACAGCAGTTGAAGCGCCGCTGAGTCGATGGGTCGAATACGCTACGCCATCTGCGTGTCCGCTGCGGTCGATTTTCGCCGCTGGTGGAGGAGGCGAACTCTTCCGCCGATTTCCTCTGTCGGTTGCTCTTCGCTGTGGCGAATCGGGAGCGTTCAGGAGAAGTTTCTTCTGAAAGATTTCTTCCACTCATGAAGTTTCACCCTTTAGAGGGAAGGATTCGGACCGTACGGACCCATTCGAGAATAGAAATGTTTTTGCAAGACGGGAAAACCAGTGTCGTAGTCCATAAAACTCGTAATGATTATACCGCGAGCGGTAGATCAGTGCATTAACTGATGTCACTGCAGCGCCTCTGACCGGGAGGTCCTAGGTTCGAGTCCTGACGGCGGCCTCTCTCTTCCTGGTCCTATCCTCACACCTTACACACACACTTACACTAACATGCACTACAATACCACACATGCTGGGAGACCGGTCGGGGACTTACAACTTGTCCCGGCTGGGGCGATCCCCGCTGGTGGGAGATATCTGGTTGGGTGAAATAGCTCTAGCCGCCGGTAGGCCGGCGCCGGATCTCGCCATCCAGCTGCGGAAAATCACCGCCCCCTTTCGATGAAAAAACATGCACTATACTTACTAATGACCTCGGTAGTTGACGCGCCCGGAATCACTAACAATCAATCAATTCATCTGTGCGTTCGTTTACAGTTAGTTCTCGCCGTCTCTTGCAGTGCCATCGCTCTATAGTCGTTAATTTCTTACCTGATCTGTCATAGCGGTCCCTTCTTGCCGTAACTCCTCTGTAGGCGGGGCGGGGTGGCGCAGGGCGGGGCCGGGCGGGGCAGGATGCGAGTGCGTGGCGGGGCGCGGCGCGGCGCATGCGCAAAAAGGCCGAGGCCACGAGCCTGGAGCACCACAGCAGCTGCTGCGGCTGCTGCAAGGAGATGTGCTTTTTGCCGCTGATGCGTCAGCCCTCCACATGCGATAAGCAGCCCCCCCCACACACACACACACATACACACGCACGCGCTTCCGGCCGCTTCTCTCACAGGCTTTTATTTATTTATTTATTTATTTATTTATTTATTTATTTATTTATTTATTTATTTATTTATTTATTTATTTATTTATTTATTTATTTATTTATTTATTTATTTATTTATTTATTTATTTATTTTTGTTTGACATTATTCCCCTTCAAGGCCTTGAATTAAACGTAAAGAACGTAGAATATTAAAATATTTGGTATAAACCATCCACAATACGCAAACGTGCATTTGATAGCTTTCCACGCGAGAAAGTAGTTCAGAAATTACTGCACTCGTTTATTGATACATGTCGTAGGAGCTCTCCTGTTTCTTTCGATCGTGAATGACCTGCCAGACAATTTGTTTTCGAAGGTACGATTATTTGCAGATGACTGTGTAATATATCGAGTTCCCCTCCTTCAGTAGATGGGACCACAAGATCAAAATGCAGTTCAAGTCATAGAGAACAAATAATGGAAAATGTTCCTTTACAAATGGAACATTAACGGACCGGGATAAGTTACCTGCGACAGCCTTTGAACCCTTTCTTCTAGGGGTTTACAAGTTTAAAAGTAAATTAATTAATAATATTTATAAATCAGTTATTATTACTATTAAATCCATTTCTTTCTTAAATATAAATGTAATAATGTTGGTGGTAACGTTTGCATTGAAGTGCTGTCGTCTGGTGCAATATAGGAAGAGAAATGAAGTGCAAGGTAGAATTGTGAAGTGGAGTGAGCGCAGTTTAGTTAAAGGCAAGTGCTTAGTAATTAAATGTGTAGGGTAGGCACAAAAATGTAAATTTTTTCTATTGTTATTATCATTATTTTTATTACTTTAAAATGATTATATTGTTATTAATAGTTATATTGCACCAATATTGTTAATCGTAATGTTTGTAAATTGTAGTGTTCTGCCCCCAGGTCGCATAAACCATACTACAGAAATAATAAGTATCTCTATCTCTACCGCAACCAAACATAATAATACAGGAAGTCAAGATAGGAACCTCTTCTTCTCAGGCGTTTTGGCGGGAGGGGTAATTAACTGGGTATTTCTTCAATATTCTACCTTTCGAAGTTGTGAATTAGATGTACATACAAAATTAATATTTGACATGAAAAATGCAAATATGCAAACATGCAGAATAAAGACAAATAATATTTCTGGAAAGTTCAGGTGTTAACCACTTATTGGGTGTTCTGTCAGGCCTTTTTTGTGTGTTTTTCAATTGTTTATTAATCCCTGTTTGAAATTATTGCCCTTCAAGGTCTAAAATTAAACTTAAATGGCAGTATTAATATTTGGTAATAGTAATAATATGAACTATTAACAACATACAAGCAAGCAATATTCAAACAAGTAACAGTATTGGAGGTAAATTCGGGTAGGAACGTCTTTTGTGTGTTTTTTTTTAAAAACGAATTGTTTATTTTAATTTTTTAATTTTTTTTCTCTCGTTGTTTGGCATTTTGTTGGGCGGCAGTATGCTCATAGCTTGACAATTAAATGTTTTTGGCTATTGAAAAAAACAGCAATGAAATTCATTTATTTTAATAGTGTTTTGATGTTTATAGCATCAGTTCATTAATGTCAATTTGTTTCTTGTCGATGGTAAAGTTAGCAAATAACAAGCCAAATGCTGGTTGAGTTTGTTTTGAAGTCCATTAGATGCCGGCACAAAAGAATGTTATTTGAAACATTTTGAGACACTAGATTAAATTCCTACTGAAAGGCTTGCAATACATTTTGTGATGGGTCTTCTGTTCCAAACTGACAATACGGTGGCCGAATTTGTATATAAAGAGAAAAATTGGCAATTTATTTCGTGCTATTCACAATTGTCTACACGCAATAACCTGAGCCTCCCAACTTCAATCTAATAACTTCTTTACCCTCGACGGAATTCGATTAACCCGTTGAAAGGAAGGTTATTCACCAGCAATCGTATTGTTTATCGCTGCCTATATATGTCTTTTCAATTATAGCGACCCTGCGTCCGTCTCTTAGCACGGTCTATTGCTTTGAGCGAGGCCTGGGTGTGCGAATGCAATTATGTCGTGTTAGCTTCGCATCTCTAACAGGTTCCCTTTGACTCGATAATGTGTCGGCATGTCGCCCAGACCGGTGCACTAGGGATGCAAAGTGTCTGTAAAATTATCACGCACCAGCCGTTGTGGGACATTGATATGAGATGCGCTTACTTGGGATCCGACAAATAATGCACGAGAATGATGCTTTCTGAAGTTGCCGTGCGTTGGAATTTTGATTGATTGATTGATTTTTTTTCGTGTTTCCGGGCGCGTCAACTGCTTTGGTCATTAGTCCCGTTAGTGTAGTGCATGTTTGTTCCTCGAGAGAGGGCAGTGATCTTACCCCGCTGGATGGCGAGATCCGGCGCCGACCTACCGTCGGCTAGTGGGGTTTCCCCTTACCAGGACTCTCCCACCAGCGGGGCACCGCCCCAGCCGGGACAAGTTCTAAGCTCCCGACCGGTCTCCCGGAATATGTGGTAGTGTAGTGCATGTTAGTGTGTGTGTGTAAGGGGAGACGATAGGACAAGGAAGATGAAGGAAAGATCGCGCGCGGTCCGTGGCCCGTTTGGTAGGGTACTGCTCCGGCATTCGTCTGGTGTTGATCGGAGAAACCACGGAAAACTACCGATCAGAGCAGCCGGCCGCTACAATTCTCCTCCAGACAGCGACTGAATTTGACCTAGCTGAAAAGCTAGTGTCGAAAAACCTGTCACCGTCAGGACTCGAACCTAGGACCGCCCGGTCAGAGGCGCTGCAGTGACATCAGTTGATGCACTGAGCCACCGCTCCCGGTCTGTGCGTTTGAACGAAATCCCCATTCCGAAAGAACGAAAAGTGAAGTGAAGTGAAGTGGAAAAATGAAAGAAAAGAATCTGAGGGAAGTGGAGGTGGAGAGTTACCGTTTGGAAACGAGATTACTTCTGATCTCTGTGAGTAAGCCAATAGCGAGTGAAAACTACATTTTAGAGGAAAGAAATATTTCTTTGACATCCGGAAGATTATTTGAGCTAATCTTTTAGCGGAAATAAACATATCTCAATTTTGTAAAGTTAATCACTGATATCAAATCATTTTTAAAGCACGAATATTCAGACAGTATACTTAGTATTGTGTTCCTTTATGAAATTTTCAGAAATATTTTTACATGTGCGCCCATTACTCAATCAAAAGAAGATAATTTATTTGATTATGGACAAATTAAGATTCGAAGAATCAACTAGTATATTCATCTCTTTCAGCAAGAAGTCTACTTATTACAACTGTTTACCGGTGTAAAAAAATATTTGGTATAGATAGCAACGGAACGAAATAACATGCAAGGATATTATCAGACCTCAAGTATTCATACTTGCAACATCAATTCTTAGAGATTCACAATTTCAAAAGAGAAAAAGCGTTGTGTTTTTCTTAGTATTCGGACACTTCTCGGGGTATTTTTCATCAATCCTCACAATTAAGAATGTTTTCCTAAACATATATTTTTCTCATTTAAATAAGAAAGTAGTGAATTCCTCCTATAAGACAAAACTTCTGAGTTGACATATGAAGTAACCGAATGACTTGTTGAGATTCGAGTGGTTAATTTGTTATCCCAGTAATTAAGACTTGCGTACTGAAACCGTGGTTTTGTATTGGTATCAGGCTATTATTGATTCAATAATATCGGAATCCACGTGTCGTCTCGAGGTGGGGAGATAGTTTTGGTCATTATTAGAGGGCGGATTTTAATGAAATATTTTTTCTTTTCACTTTAGAACAATGCAGTTTAGTGTAGAAATTGATTTTATGTTATGACAAAGGGAAATGAGCCAGTTTTATACGTCATGTTTTTATTTTTCGTCAATTTTGTCTAATAAGTCATTTTTACTCTTTTTAGTCATTTTTAATACATTTTAATATCATTTTAATGGTATTTCCTTGAAATAATATTTTTGAGATGCAAGAAATGTTCTCCACCGAATTTCTGAGTAGTCTTTTCGATTTCTTCGCTCAGAATGTGTAATGACAGCCGTTGTGATTATGTAATCTAATGCACCTGTGACACCTGTCAATCACCGCCATTCACGGTTTGAAGCGATTTCGGGTTAACTAAAAGTAGAGATTTCCTGGTAAAGTACAGTCCTCACCAAAAGTTTGTGAGCTGAGTTCACTTGAACGAATCCAACAGCTTGATATGTCCATCCGAATTGGTTTTGATCACATTTTTAGGTCATTTTTAAAACGGTTTAAGAGCATTTTGTTGATCATTTTTGGCGATGTTTTAGGTCATCAAAATATACCTCCTAGTCATAATCTTTTAAGTCACTGCTTCCTTTTAATTTTCCCTTTTAGCGTCGTGTGCTCGCTCTCGATAGGGTGGCGTCATGTGATCTCCCCCTCGTGTCGCGCGCGCGGGTGACTCAATGCCGCTCCCCTCCTCTCCCCTCCTCTCCCCTCCTCTCCCCTCCTCTCCCCTCCTCTCCCCTCCTCTCCCCTCCTCTCCCCTCCTCCCCCTCCCTGCCCGCCCTCCTCGCGGGGGCTTTTGCCTGATGAGCCCCACCACGTCACCTCGCTTGCGATTCCAATTTCCTATTTCTAATAACGCTCTTGCGGCTACTATTTCTCTTACCTGTTCTTTTGGTCTATTTTTTAAAACCCTTTGGTTCTCTTTTTCAGCCTCTTCTCTCATTCATTTCTTTTTTCGGTCTCTTTTTCTTTCCTTTTTTCAATTTATACACGTTCTTCTTCCGTCGTCCTGTTCTTAAACTTCTTCGTTGCAGTTTTCTATATAAGATGATGGTAGAGTCGTGTTATTATTTAGATTTTAACTATTGTTTGTTTTACCTCTTTCCTGTTTTGTGTAATTACTAATTGCACTTAGGAAAAACCGAATGTTGATATAAAAGTTTTCCAATATTTCTATGACAACAACTGAGACGCATAGGGTTACTAATGAGAAACTAAGGTCAGATGGACCTATGTTCGTGACCCGGCTCTGGTGGGCTGATTGACTACTGGTTTCGTGTTTCCAGGCGCGTAAACTGCTAAGGTCATTAGTCTTGTACGTGTAGTGCATGTTTTTATGACGGGATGCGGCGCCGACACGCTGGTAGGCTTGCGGGATTTTCGCCATCCAGGTTCGGCCCGTCAGCGGGGCTATGACTAAGCTCCCGACTGGTCTCCCGTCATATACGATAGTGTGGTGCATTTAAGTGAAAGTGTGTGTGTGTGTGTGTGTGTGTGTGTGTGTGTGTGTGTGTGTGTGTGTGTAAGTGGGGGCAAGCGTGCGAGTAAGGGGTGAGGATAGAACAAGGAAAGGGAAGTAATTCGTATTTATTATTTCATGTAGTATTGAACAAGTGATTACATTAAACACTAATTAAACACATTTTTAGCGTTTTTAATCTCACTGTGGAAATTGTATTATTTGGTCACTAAATGCTTTTAGTTAAACCTATTATTTAAAGTATATTTCAAAAAAAATTTCTAGCTTAAAATTGTAATTTTTGTTGTTTGTTGAAATAAAATAATTTATATAGTTTCTTGATGCAACTCACATTTTTTAAATTTTTTTGGGGTCAGAGGCTACAGCAATACCCCAGGCCCAAAATTGTCTAGCTCCGGCATTGCCTGCCCCACATCAATCTCGAGAGCTGGAGAAAAAAGGCTGGCTGCTCGTCCTCATGCGATCTCGGAGGATTCCTGCAACACTGAAAGTCAGTTCAGACGTGCAGTTCAGACCTCACCATTCAGAACACCGCCACCCCGCGTGATAGAGCTACTTTCAGGACTGAAGACCGGAGCCGTTGACGCGTCTGGAAGCACGAAATTATCAATCAACTAATGCCACTCCCAATCAGTCCGTGGTACAGTAAAATTTCTCTTAAAAACCACCCCTATTAAGCGACCACCTCTCTCAACGGCCGTTTTTTTCTTGGAACGGTCTCAAAAACTCGTTTATTGTATGCAAATTACACTTCTGTTAAAGACTCCGCCTTTCCCCGACCACCGGCCAACCGATTTAATAATTTAATTTTCTTATTTTACGTCTTTTAAGAGACCACTTTCAGAAAAATTGTAAGTATACAGTACCCAGAATTTTCTGTAGTTAAAATGAAAAATGGCGATGCTGTAAAAGGCATTCGCAGGACAGGTCTTGTGTCTGTGTGGTCCGAGGTCGCTGATGTGGATGGTTTCACGGCTGTTCGCTCCATTTGTTTAATTTCTTTTAATGAGACGGAGAATGAGGAGGTGACCTAGCGATTAATTCTTTGAATTCAACGGAATCTTCCTTGCTTTATCTTTCTGGAAGCAGAACTTTAGCTTTCTGCTGCGGTGGAATGGAGTGGATGTTGGAAATGAGAATTATCGATATGCCCCGTTACATGCGCGCGTTTGGGCTGCGTTCTTGATGCACGGACATCATTGGGTGCTCTTGAATCATAGTTGCGTCCGGAATCTCAGCTCAGAGCTCATCTCAGGTCCATCGCTTGGAGTTTTTTTAATTTTTTTAATTGTGCGAAGTAGTGCGAGAGCGGCGAGGTTTTCAGCTTCTGTTTTTTTAAAAGACGAATAGAGCCGGCAATGTTTATCTATTACAGGGTCTTAAACCTACTCACTACTGGTCACGTGACTAGAAATCAAGTTTTGCGCTACACTGTGCAAAAATTCTAATAGACGAAAGACTTTCTCGCAAGTATGGGCATGTTCTATGTCCTGGTTTGGACATAGTTTCATGTATCTTATTAAAACGTTCGTCCTGAAATTTGGGTCACTACCTTGGAAAAATTTGATTTATTTCTCCAAAATTCAAGTAATGTTTCCGGTTGAAATTTCACAATCGCAGGGGCAGAATACTTGTATGCAGTGAAGACGCACTTATTCCTCGACTGTGCAACCGGTTGCGTCGAGTTCAGGGGGGGTTGAGTCGTCATAAACGAATAAATCATCAACGCTCCCATTGATCAGATTTCATTCAAAGCACTCTTTAAACACTCCCATTACTAATAAGAACAAAATGTGAGAGTTTCAGTTACATCGGTCGAGTAGTTTTTGTGTCTATGTGCCACACGCATACGAACATTACCTTTTATTTATATATGTTTGCCCTGTTAAGCGACCACCCTTCTACAAGGGAACCACTTCCGTTCGGAAACCAGCTGTGATCGCTTAATGCAGGTTTCCCTGTCCATTTCCTGGTGCGCCCAGTGTCAGGCGGGTGTGTTGGCGCATAGTGGTCGCTTAATGCAGGTTTCGTGTCCAATCCCTGGTTTGCCCAGTGTCAGGCGGGTGTGTTGGCGCATAGTGGTCTCTTAATGCAGGTTTCCTGTGAATTCCTTGGTGCGCCCAGTGTCACGCGGGTGTGTTGGCGCATAGTGGTCGCTTAATGCAGGTTTCCTGTCCATTCTCTGGTTTGCCCAGTGTCAGGCGGGTGTGTTGGCCCACAGTGGTCGCTTAATGCAGGTTTCCCTATCCATTCCCGGGTGCGCCCAGCGGCAGGCGGGTGTGCTGGCGCATAGTGGTCGCTTAATGCAGGTTTCATGTCCATTCCCTGGTGCGCCATTCCCAGTGGAAGGCTGCCGTGTTGGCGCGTGGTGTGGGGGCGTGGGATGTGCACCTGCGGCCGCGTGGCCGTTGCCGCTAGGGCGCGTGCGCGGTGCTCGCTCCAGCCACGTGCAGCAGCAGCATCCTCCTCCGCAGGGGGCGTTGACCTCCGCCTTTTGGGGGTGGCCCGGGCGAGCGGGCGAACTGCTGCTGTGTGTGGGATGTTGCACGTGTTTCATTGATTAGCGTTTCCGGGCGTCTCAACTGCTTTGGTCAATGGTCCCGTAAGACTAGTGCACGTTTTTATTCGCGGGAGGCGGTGCTTTTTTCCAGCTAGATGACTAGATCCGGCGCCGACCTACACGTCGCATAGCGGAGTTTTCCCCAAAAGGCATTTCCTGCCAGCGGGGCACCGCCCCAGCCGGGGACAAGCTCTAAGCTCCCGACCGGTCTCCCGGAATATGTGGTAGTGTAGTGCATGTTAGTGTGTGTGTGTAAGGGGAGAGGATAGGACAAGGAAGAAGAAGGAAAGATCGCGCGCGGTTCGTGGCCCGTTTGTTAGGGTGTTGCTCTGGCATTCGCCTGATGCTGATCGGAGAAACCATGGAAAAATACGGATCAGAGCAACAGATCTCTAGAATTCCTCTCGAGACAGCGACTGAACTCGTCCTAGCTATCTGGCTATAGTGTCGAAAATTCTGCTGCCGTGGGAACTCGAATCGTCCCGATCAGAGGCACTGCAGTAACATCAGTGGAGCCACCTAACCCGGTGCTATTCGTAAAGAAACTCCTCTGGTGTAACACGCGCTTTGCAAGTGAGGGGCTTGGGGCAGGAGCCACACGCGCCGGCCACAACAAACCGCCCGTTGACATCTCGATTTTGGTCGATATGTCGACTGCCCCAAGCTCACCACAAAAACATAGTAACAGCGTAAGCCACTCTTCACCAAATTTAACTTATTAACATTTTCAGTTATCCGGAAGCTGGCTTTGCGTGGTGTAGCTTATCTTGTTAATGACCGTTAAATCTTTATATTAAAACTGAATATAGCTTCATACTGGAAGCGAACTTCGAACAGACAGCATCTGAATTGTGCATTAGAAGTATAAATCGCGGGTCAAGTACTGTTATGAGTAAGAATTCATATACTGCTAAGCGATTACTTATGAACATAAACGCGGAGACCCGTCTGACAAAATTGCGCAGAATGTCAAATTTGCAATTTAATTTACGTAAAAGCATGGGATTCCACGGGCGGAGAGAGTATCAACACGGACGCCAAGTTCGGGCGCCATAGTGCGACCTTCCTCTGCGCAAAAAACGGCGAAAACCTTTTTGCTCTGAGGATGGTTGCAGCATATCGCCCGAAATATCTGTGCCTACAGTACCGGCAGCTTATAAGCAACTCTGACAGTTCACTACGCTGTTTTCACTCATTACTACATACATGGCACCACCTACCTAACACAAATTAAATCTCAAAACATTAACACTTACTGACAGGCTATCACACGTCTTGATATCAAGTTCATAACTTTCCCCAAAGCCGAACCTTATCGCCTCGGCGACTTCGTGTGAGTCAGTTTAGCGGCAACGCTGAACCCTGGCTGTGTGGAAGTAAACAAATCCTCGCACGCTGATTACTTCAGAGCAGGTCGCTTGACATCCCCCAGCACATACCGAGAGAACTGTTAAAGTCGCTACCGGTATTGTAGGATGCGGCGAATCTCGGACATCCAAGAAGACTGTGATTTTAGGGCGATTTAGAGGTTGTGCAGATTGCTGATGACGCCTCCGATGCGCGAGGTGCGAGGTTCTCAGAGCATCCAAGAATGTCAAGTAAGGTTCAAAATATTCCAATATCCAGAGTCCCTCTTGGTAACTTGCGGCCTACGCGATGTACCTGGGGCTGAAACTTTTAAGTGACTGCGCCGCAACGTTACGACCATCCTTCATAACCGTAAAGCAGCCTCCCTCGCAGGGGGAAATACGACGCAAGTTTCGCTTGGACGAGGGGGAACGAAAGGAGAATAACGAAGGAGGAGGGGAGAGGAAGCTGCGAAGTAATGTAATATCAAGGGATTAATAAAATATTGTGAACAGAAAAACTGTGAAAAATGAGAAACATAAATAATGTGAGAGAGGCAAATGGCAAGATGAAAGTAATGCCAAAAGAATAAAATGTTAAAGAACGTTAATGTCGAATGTGTAATATATTAAAGGACAGTAATATCAAATGTATAATATGTTGAAGGAGAGTAATGTGAAGAGAGCATGTCGAAGGAGAGTAATGTGAAGAGAGCAACATGTGGAAGGAGAGTAATGTCAAGAGAGCAACATGTCGAAGGAGAGTAATGTGAAGAGAGCAACATGTCGAAGGAGAGTAATGTGAAGAGAGCAACATGTGGAAGGAGAGTAATGTCAAGAGAGCAACATGTCGAAGGAGAGTAATGTGAAGAGAGCAACATGTCGAAGGAGAGTAATGTGAAGAGAGCAACATGTGGAAGGAGAGTAATGTCAAGAGAGCAACATGTCGAAGGAGAGTAATGTGAAGAGAGCAACATGTCGAAGGAGAGTAATGTGAAGAGAGCAACATGTGGAAGGAGAGTAATGTCAAGAGAGCAACATGTTGAAGGAGAGTAATGTCAAGAGAGCAACATGTTGAAGGAGAGTAATGTCAAGAGAGCAACATGTTGAAGGAGAGTAATGTCCAGAGAGCAACATGTTGAAGGAGAGTAATGCCGAGAGAGCAAAATGTTAAAGGGGGGTTATGTAAAAGAAGAAACAATAATCTGAACGTCATTCACGGGAACTGTATCTGAACCGCGGAAGTGTGTATTGTGGCCCTGACACAAAACTTTAGACGGGAGTGAATCTGCCGGGCGCAGGCGGGTGGGCGTCCGTTTCAGCGGCGAGGAGTTGCTGCGCCTCGGCGGGGGCTGGGGCTGGGGGAGACGGCGCGTGCGGCATCGATTTCCGCGCGGGGGCGGCGCGGGGCGGCGCCTACCTGCCGCGGGCGGTCAATACGGCGGCGGGAGCCCTCACCCGGCCCCAGCACTCCTCGCTCTCTCTCTCTCTCACACACAAGCACACGAGTATTCGCCCGGCCCCACGACACATTCAGCCCATCTCAGCGCTTCACCCACGCCCTCGCTCTTGCCTTCGCTGTGGCCCTCGCTCTTGTCCTCGCTCTTGCCCTCGCTCTTGCCTTCGCTGTGGTCCTCGCCCTCTCATTTACTCTCGCTCTTTCTCTTGCCCTCGTTGTTGCCCTCGCCTTCGCTGTTCTCCTCGCCCACGCTCTTCCCCTCGCCCTCGCTGTTGCCTTCGCTTCACTGTTGCCCTCACTCTCGCTCTTCCCTCGCTGTTCTCGCCCTCGCTCTTCTCCTTGCTCTCATTCTCTCTCGCCCTCGATGTTGCCTTCGCCCTCGCTGTTGACCTCGCTCTCGCTCTTCTACTCACCCTCGCTCTTCCCCTCGCCTTCGCTGTTGCCTTCGCCTCGCTGTTGCCCTCACCCTCGCTCTTTTCCTTGCTCTTCTTCTTCCTCTCGCCCTCCATATTGCCCTCGCCTTCGGTGTTGCCCTCACCCTCGATCTTCCCCTCACTGTTCTCCTCGCCCACGCTCTTCCCCTCGCCCTCGCTGTTGCCTTCGCTTCACTGTTGCCCTCACTCTCGCTCTTCCCTCGCTGTTCTCGCCCTCGCTCTTCTCCTTGCTCTCATTCTCTCTCTCGCCCTCGATATTGCCCTCGTTCTCGCTGTTGCCCTCGCTCTTGCTCTTGCTCTGAACGTCACCCAGGAAGTCTCGCCGCCTTCGCCTCCCACATCTCCGACCTCCTCCCCTTCGCCCCAAGATGTCGTATCTCTTGCTCTTATTAACCCTTTTGTAGCCTATCTATATTACTAATCTCCAACGCGCAGACACATTGAAAGAAACCTGCCTGTTCTCTGGCCATGTTAGTGGTGTCTATGGTTTCGTTAGATACCCAGGAAGTCTCGCCGCCTTCGCCTCCCACATCTCCGACCTCCTCCCCTTCGCCCCAAGATGTCGTATCTCTTGCTCTTATTAACCCTTTTGTAGCCTATCTATATTACTAATCTCCAACGCGCAGACACATTGAAAGAAACCTGCCTGTTCTCTGGCCTTGTTAGTGGTGTCTATGGTTTCGTTAGATACCCAGGAAGTCTCGCCGCCTTCGCCTCCCACATCTCCGACCTCCTCCCCTTCGCCCCAAGATGTCGTATCTCTTGCTCTTATTAACCCTTTTGTAGCCTATCTATATTACTAATCTCCAACGCGCAGACACATTGAAAGAAACCTGCCTGTTCTCTGGCCTTGTTAGTGGTGTCTATGGTTTCGTTAGATACCCAGGAAGTCTCGCCGCCTTCGCCTCCCACATCTCCGACCTCCTCCCCTTCGCCCCAAGATGTCGTATCTCTTGCTCTTATTAACCCTTTTATACCCTATCTATATTACTAATCTCCAACGCGCAGACACATTGAAAGAAACCTGCCTGTTCTCTGGCCTTGTTAGTGGTGTCTATGGTTTCGTTGAAAATGAAAATATTTCATTGTGCTATTTCGCCTACTCTCAAACAGCTCAATTGAACTCTCAACTCTGAATTCGCATACCCTGCGCGTAACTGCTTTCGACTGCTGATGCCATTCGATAACAAGGCCCTAAGGCAGAGGCAGCCCGCCATTAAATATTTGCTATTCACATAACGGTACAGCGATCTCCCTGGTGTGCAATGAACTGTTGTATTTAAATATGCAATGCTATTGTTATTGCAGTGACCGTTAAGACAGTTTTTGTTTACATATTTGATTTGTTGTAATATTTGACCAGAGTATTTTATTAGTTGTTTTTGAGCAGAGTTCTTACCGGATTAGAGGTTCGGGCATTAATTGATGTCATTGGAATGTCTCTGATGGGAGTCCTGGGGTCGAGTCCCAGCGATGGCAGGATTTTCAACAACAGCTAGATAGCTAGGTTGAGTTTAGCCACTGTTTGGAGGAGAATTCTATCAGCTGGCTGCTCTGATCGGCAGTTTTCCGTGATTTCTCACATCAATACGAGGGGAATGCCCTAGAAGTGTCCTAACAAACGCGCAGCGGACCGCGCGCGATTTTTCCTTCCCATTCCTTTTCCAATCCTCACCCCTTACAATTACATGCCGTACACCTTCCACACTTGCCGGGGACTAGTCGAGAACTTACAGTTGACGTCTGGGGCGGTGCCTTGCTGGTGGGGGGTACCAGGTTGAGCGGTGACCCCGATAGCCGAGTGTAGGTCGGCGCCAGATATCGAGGAAAATCACTGTAAACTCCGCGATAAAACATGCAGTAAACATTCAGCAGTTGACGCGCCCGGCAACACCTCTCAATCAATTGAACAATGTTTTTGGTACATTTATTATGGTAATGTTTAGCTGCATTTTAGCTGCTGCACGCCACTAGTAAAGTCTTTATGAATAATATTGATAGAATGTTAGTTATTCCTTACTGCGTTGTTGTGCGAGTGGCAATCGATTTATCGAAAGCAGTCGTCGTTTCGCAGTCTGTCGCGTGAGAGTGAGGTTACAGTTTGTATTTGTATTTAGCCCCCATAAGTTTCCGTAGAGGGCAATTGGCATCGGCGCTGTTAAATCCTGGGGTTACTGGTCGGTCAGCCAACCAGGGACGGGCGATGTCTCGAATTCGCTTAACCTTTGTGATTTCGCGTAGTTAACGATTTCTGCTGGCGACGCCGGTTTCGCGGATGTGGCCTCCGGTCATCCCAACATTCGCCTGGACGACCGAAGGAAACATGAAAACCCGATGAACATGGCCGGCTCGGGGGTTGAACCCAGGCCTCCCGAACGCGAAGTGAGGGCGCTACGCCCTGAGCCACTTCGCTCGAGGCGAGGTTGTAGTTAGCGAAGCGGAAACAAGCGAGCTTTTCACTCAGCTAGCGTTTTCTATGCGAAGATCAGTGATTGTGGATAAACCGTTAATATTGGATAGGTTTCCACTAGTTTAGTATTAATCAAGCATCGCAGGACTGGCTACGGAAGCCCAACGACTTCACTTATTGTAGTATCCAATCAAAAGGCAAGAATTCATAAAACAATTTTTATTCAAGACCAAGTACAATTGCCGAAGTTCCGAATCACCAGAAGAATGTACCAAAAGCGAAGCCGTGTTATCGTTGTCCAGAAGAAATCCCAAAATCAGCCGAGTCGTCAAATATCTTCAAGAGAGTTCCACTTCAGTTGCACAGGTCGTCGTCGTCGTAGCTGATCTCCACTCTTCGCTCAACAAGTCACTCGCCAGGATACAATCACTAACACCGTCGCTCGCTATTCGCCCTGGCGTCGGCTCGGAGTCCTCTTATAGGGCTAGCGGCCCGCCGACTAGCTGCGGAGTAGGGGCGGTGGCGGGTCCCTACCCGCTTGTTCGCGCGTGACGGCCGCGCGCGGACAGCCCAGGCCGGCTCGCACCGGTCGCCTTCTTCTCCCGCCAGGGGCGGTAACGCCCCGCTGACGTCACTCGGCGGCGGCTCCTTCAAATGCGTGCGGTCGGTCACGACACTTAAAATATATGCATTACTCGTAAATGTATTCCAGAATTTCAGTGGAAGGCTGTTCTACAATGACCAATAGAAAAGGTGCCACCGATTTCAGGAAATGTAAGAATTATTAGAAATACGCCCTCCAAATAAGCAATTGAGCTTGTTATTTTAGGTGTCGCTCTAAAAGCTGAAGGAAGCACCGCTGAGCTAGGTTGTCCAAGTGGTGACTGACTGGCCCCGGTTGTCATCTGCCTCCGAAGCACGGTTGTCTCGAACTTCCCTTTCTTTGCTTCGTGGACTGCACAGCTTGTCTCCCCCACCCACTTCTACTCCCACTCCATATCAGGCAGAGGCTGCAACTCTACACCAAGATGGAGAATGGAATGCGATTACACCCAACATGTGTCATGGAATTGTTCGATCTTTGTACTTCTCTTGTTCCTCATTTTCCCCTTCTTTTTTCTTCCTTTTCTTTCTCTTCCTATTCTTCCTCTTAGTCCTCCTCCCCTCCTTTTCCTCTGCCTTTCCTCTTTCTCTTCCTATTCTTCCTCCACCTCTTCCTTCTTCTCATCTTTCTCCTCTTTCACTTCCTCCTCTTTCTCTTCCTCCTTTTTCACTTCCTCCTCTTTCTCTTCCTCCTCTTTCTCTTCCTCCTCTTTCTCTTCCTCCTCTTCCTCTTCCTCCTCTTCCTCTTCCTCCTATTTCTCTTCCTCCTCTTTCTCTTCCTCCTCTTTCTCTTCCTCCTCTTTCTCTTTCTCCTCTTTCCCTTCCTCCTCTTTCTCTTTCCCCTCTTTCCCTTCCTCCTCTTTCCCTTCCTCCTCTTTCTCTTTCTCCTCTTTCTCTTTCTCCTCTTTCTCTTTCTCCTCTTTCTCTTTTTTCTCTTTCTCTTCTTTCTCTTTTTTCTCTTTCTCCTCTTTCTCTTTTTTCTCTTTCTCCTCTCTCTCTCTTTCTCCTCTCTCTCTCTCTTTCTCCTCTCTCTGTCTCTTCCTGCTCTTTCTCCGCTTCTTTCTCTTGTAGTTTTTGTTGCTTCTCCTCACGCGTGTCTGCTTTGTGTAATCGCCTAATTGGCGTGCGCGGCTGCGTCGTGCGGAGTGGCACTTGAGGCGGCGCGCGCCCTCGCCCTCGCCCTCGCCCTCGCCCTCGCCCTCGCCCTCGCCCTCGCCCTCGCCCTCGCCCTCGCCCTCGCAGTGCGAGCACCGCGCCGCCCCGCGCCGGCCCCTGGGGCGAGGGGGCGCTGCGGTCGATAGCAGACGCCCGCGCGCCCACATGCGCCTTGTTTACTCTTTGCGCGCCCACATTCCAAGTTAGACGTGCCAATGAACCGCATTTAACGCGCCCAAAGTTGTCTTAATATTGCTCCTCAAAAACGTCTCTTTGTAAGTTATGGTTCGGTGTTCGGAATTTGTTGTTCTTGGGATAATATTCTGCGATGTCACAGGCATTTTTTTTTGTCTTTGAACTGTCGCACAGCGATGGGAGGGGGGTAGGGGAATCCACGGACCCCTGTGCTGTTTTTTCTTTTCCTTTTCTTATTCAATATGTTTGTTTTGATAAGATGTTACATCTTGTACGAATTCTACTAATTAGAACATTTCTGAGCTCTGAGATACATACGCTAATTGGTTTTATTTTGTCCATACTCACGTTACAAACTTGCCGTATCTGTGAATGTGTAAAACAGTTGTGCAATAGCGAATGCTGAATGAAGTTTTTAAAATGAGGGGGAAAACGTGATAAAAGGCATTGCCATCTGTGTCCCTGGGAAAAGCTTCTCGCTGCAAAGTCTCTAAGTGAAAGTCTCAGGCCGGCTTAGGTGGTTCAGGGCACGACTTGGTGTCACTCCAGTGCCTCTGGTCGGTAGGTCCTTGGGTTTGAATCCCGACGGTGGCAGGCGTTTCGACTCCAGATAGATAGCTAGGACGATTTCAGCCTCTTTCTGGGAGGAGAATTCTAGCGGATGATCGATAGTTTTCCCTGATTTCTCCGATCAACCCCAGGTGAATGCCGGAGCAGTACTCTAACAAACGGGCCACGGTCCGCGCACGATCTTTCTTTCATTTTCCTTATCCTACTCTCACGCGTTACACCCACACCCTTATATGCACTACGCTACCACATGTGTCGGAGCTTGTCCCGGGTGTAGGGTGTGTCCCGCGGGTGAGAGATGCCTGGTGACGTAAATCACCAGCAAACGAACGTGTAGGGCGGCCCTGGATCTCATCATCCAGCAGGGTAAGATCGCAGCCACCGCCCGAGATAAAAGCTTGCACTAATGACCATAGCAGTTGACGCGCCCGGGAACACGAAATAATCAGTCTAAATGTCAGGCACATGGAGGAACTGTGCGTCCAGCAGGCGGGAGGTCGAGCGTGAGACTTTTCCAGCTGAACCTTCACCTTTGTGTTAATGCGTTTGCGGTGATCGCGATGTAGACGGAAATCTACTCAATTTGCATAAACTATGAGCACTAAAGGTCCGGTTCGCTCGCTGCGAGGTCTCGAAATCACTTTTAATCCATACTTTAACCCGGCAGCACACGCGCCTCTTTCTGTAACGTCAGTGCACGCACCTGGTCTCACAGACCACTCTGCTGGCATTTCCCTACATTCAATTTACCCTCATAATTTCGATCAAAGGAGTGAACCAGAAAAAAAGTGGATATTATTTTCAATAATGAGATATATTGTTAAATAATTGATTACTGTATTTAGTGGTTTGTAATCAAATTAATAAAACTGAAAAAAATGAAATAGGCTGAAGTATTATTTTCATTGTATTTGGTATATTCTACATATCTAACAACTTTCCTTTTCTGCATGCTTTACAAACTGTGAGTGAATGGTCCAAACAAATAAACTTTTTGCCTATTAGCACTAATATTTTGTTACGTCACGTAAAGTACTGAACGAAACCCGTTGCACGATCGCTCGTAGGTGGTTTCTGAGACCCGTGCATCGTTTTGGAATGTCTCACCGCTAGAAAGGATCACAATACTCATTTTCCCAAAAGAAGTGTGCTTATTTCTGTGGAAGGAAATGGTACCTGGAAGCAATGGTCACAGGCGGCCAAACCGCAATCATAATATTAGAGTGAAGGCTTCCCGGATCTCTCAGACCACCTGGGTGCACTGCCGGGTTAAAGCGATTTTCTAACAAGCCGGCAGCCCACTGGGCATTGGTTTTACTGTCTTCACAGGGCTGACCTTTAAAAGAGGGCAAGAATAAGAAAGTTGTATCGAGTAACATGCGGTATCAGAGTTAGAAGTCAGAATTGCACTTTGTACTAAGACTATGTGAAGAAAGGTTGCACGAAGTTTTATGTACCTCTTGGAGTTAATTGAAGGAGATGTCGAAAAGACACTCTTTTTCTAGGGAAGACTTCCCTGAATGGGGGAAATTTGAAGTAATTTTGCCGTTAGAAAGACCATATAAGGCACGTGTACTAGACTTACAAAACGCTCTTCCACGCATTTACAAGGCTGCGAAGTATTTGCTGACCTGTCTCGAAATTTGCAACGCATCTGGCAAGTGAGTAAGAACAGCTCGCTTCCTAGTATACGAAGTACCTTTTGGGCTGCCCGCTCGGGTTTCAGTAACGCATTTGCTGTCTTGCGGATTGTCTATCAACTAGCCCAACTCGTCTAAATGACGCTCAATTGGTGTACGGCAATTATTTGAAGTAACTCTCTCCAGGACTAGCTCACTTGAAAGCGGTTACAATTTTGAGCTTCTCCACTATTTAAGTGGGAGGCCGTGCCCAACATTGGAATCAATAGATTTATTGTATTGTTATTATTTGAAGTTGAGGCAGGCGGTTAGTTGGTGTAAAGCAATTAACATATACATGATCACAGTTGACTGTGCACGACATATTGTTTAAATTCCTCTCTTGAAACTTGAAATGTACCAGACGAGTGAGTCAGGAAAACTCATACACACTGCGAATATTTCACATTAATCTGGCTGAGTTTTGTTCATAGCCTGCATTGCCGCGGTCTCCGCAGGAACTTCTGAACAAAGGTACTAGAGTTTGAGTCCCGACGGTGGCAGAGTTTTCGACATGAGCTAAATAGTTAGGTCGAGTTCTGTCGCTGTCTGGAGGATAATTCTAGCGGCCGACTGCTCTCGTCGGTAGATTTCCGTGATTTCTCCGATGAAAACCAGGCGAATGCCGGAGCAGCACCCTAACAAATGGGATACGGACCGCACACTATCTTTCCTCACTCTTCCTTGCTCTATCCTCTCTCCGTATTTACACATACACTTACATGCACTGCACTACACTACCACATATTCCGGGAGACCGATCGGGAGCTTAGAGCTTGTCCCGGTTGGGGCGGTGCCCCGCTGGTGGGAGAGTCTTGGTTAAGGGGAAACCCCACTAGCCGACGGTAGGTCGGCGCCGGACCTCGCCATCCAGCGGGGGAAGATCCCCGCCATCTCCCGAGAAAAAAAACATGCACTACACTAACGGGACTAATGACCGAAGCAGTTGACGCGCCCGGAAACATGAAGAAATCAATCACCCTACACCTCCAGCCTCCTTCTAGAAATGGTTTGGTTGCCGAACTGATTTCCGGAAATAAAATATATTTAAATGACGAGGATATTTCTGTGTGGAATTAGGAAGCCCAGGCCTCTGGTTTCCGCGGTGCGCCCCTGCGAAGCGTGTGGCTAGGCCCTTTCCTCCCCCTGAAGGGGTCGGAGCCCCTTCCCTGAGGGAGAGCTAGAGGGGACGCGTTGACTAAGGGGCGGGGCTTCTTCGCGTTCAAAGGCGGGTGATCTAACGAGGTAGCGGTGATTTTCCTCTCGCCTCGTTAGCTTTCGGCGCTTTTCTCCTCTGACATCGGTAGTTATTTTAACTCTGTTAGCAGGTAAAGTTGCTTTCAAAGTCTTGTGTGGCTAAAGAGTGACTTAAGCTTTGTAAAACTAGTAGGGAACTGTCAGTATAACTGTGAAGAAAGATAATGAGGTTATTTAGGTACGTAAACAGGTTCTTAAGTCTGTAGCAATGACTCATCTAAACTATGAATTAAGTGCATGTCTAGAGCGGAGGATGTTAAAATAGAGCGAACTTTTGGCTTTACATTTTTGCATTACTTTTTAAACCATTGAGTTGATTCCAGCTTTGCTGTGAACGGCTTTGTCTCGAATAATATAGAACAGAATTTATGTCAAATCTTATTTTTAATTTATACTTATTGAAATTACGTTTTTAATTACCACGTTGTTACAGTATTGTTTTAAATGATACAAAAATGGGATACTTATATGAACATGCTAATTGTCTCCAATATTTTTATCCAGTTATATATTAAAATAGGATCATGTTCACTGTCAATGGTCGCGCAATTAGTTAGCTATCATAATATAATTGTTACCTCTTACTAAACTATCATAACGTGTTTTCTCTCCAATAGTTCAATTACGGAAACATCGCAGTAAAACCTGTGATTTCTTCCTTCAGACTGTTAGATTAAAAAAATGTACTATTGAAGCGCATTTGCTTGGAAGTTCCCCGACGTTTTTGTGAATAATCAACTACCTTTTTTTGTTTAATTGTTCGACCACTGAGAAAGCCACTCATAGTAGAGGATTTGCGATATAAAATCAAGGATCATTTCATCACATTTATTATTACACCATGTTTATATTCAATTATTGTATTAATATAATAAGTTCAAAATAAAAAAATGCATCTCGCGTGTCCTCTAAGAGTCTTGAAGGATTCGGCTGGTTAACTAGTGCATCTTTATAAACGCTATGCTTCGCAGTTCATCTTCCAGCCTTGTCCTTAAAGACTCGCTTAGATGAGTGGTAGAATAATATAAATAACAAAGTTTCATATATATATATATATATATATATATATATACTCTAAATAGAAGTAATAACATAAAAAATAATATAAATGACCAGGAGTATTCTAAAACTTTCAAGTGTATATGTATAAACAGTGTTGAAGTGTTTAATGAAATGTTATCAACTCCTAGCATCAGAAGTGGCTGATCTGATGCATATTCTGCAGCTGTCCCTCATTATATAGGGGGCGTTTGCCCGCAAGAAATAGAATGGTCAATAATAATAATAATAATAATAATAATAATAATAATAATAATAATAATAATAATAATAATAATAATAATAATAATAATAATAATAATAATAATAAAAGGGCATCCTGAAGAATCGCCGTGTTGTAACCCAGGTGTTCGGCGTGTGTTTCAGGATGTGGTGGACGATCACGGGCAACTTCGGCAACATCCTGCCCATCGACTGGAGCAAGTCGTGCACGCGCAAGATGCAGCTCTCCAGCCTGCATCTCTCAGACCCCAAGGTGCGTGCCGAAGGCTGCCCGCCAGCACGCGCCTGCCCGACGCAACCCGCTGGACAGGAGCGCTCTGCGGGCCGAGCGAGGAACAGGGGCTGGGGTCGGGATGGCCGACCACCGCGCCGGGCAATCGAGTGTTCACGATCTTGCGCGAACTGAAAGGCTACAATCGATAACGCATTCAGCCAAAATTTCACGCGTGATTGAATTTTAAGAAAAGCGCTGTGGGCCGTGTTGGTGGCGCAAAAGCGTAAGAGAGGAGCCCAAGTGCGCAGTACCAATTTTTATACTGCGGTTTTCACAGAGTTGCGTTTGAAGGATATCAGCTGTTTCGGTGTCATCCAATCGGAAGGCTGAACGCCACCATTATGACTTCACTGTAGGGTCGTATAAGGTCCCGATTGGACAAAACACAAAACAGCTGAGATCCTTCAAATGCTACTCTGTGAAAATCGCTGTATAAGAGCCTTTTACGAGTACAATGAAATCGTTTACGTAGACTTGAGGGTAAAAACACGTACTTTCAACAAGAACCTGGAAATATCATCGACAATGACTGTCAACGTAAATGTACACACAGCTTTGATCGATATCGATAGAAAAAATACTCAGAATAAACATTCAACACAGAATCGAGCGGAATTATGTAAAATGGATACAATAATGCATAGATAATTATTATTCTGTATTCTGTGAGCAACGCAAATGATTCTACGCGTTTGTTATTATATATACAGGTCTGAATGGTTCCGTGGAGTGACCTGGCATAAAATGTGTTTGTTTACTTTTCGTTGTGAATGAAAAAGTTTTGTTTACTTTTGGTTGTAGTGTCAAATCGGGTGTGAAATCATCAATGTTTTCGCCATTGCTCGCAGCACGAAATTGTTTCTTGCAGACAGATGTATCTCATTTATTTCTTCACCTACTATTGGTGATATCAAGAAAGATCGGATATTTTGGAGAGATGAGATACTTGGAAGTTTAATGATAGCATCGCACACTGGCATTACAATTTGAAACGGTAATCAAATTATACATTGTACAATATTGTCACTTGTAGGCTCATTCGGAAGTCTCAATCCACGGGTTTGATACCACACTTGCACTACGCATGCAAGCTCCCGTAGTGCTGATATTGAGGACCGTCCTCTGGTTGGGGCTGTCCAAGTGCTGATTTTGACCTCCGTTCCTTGATGTACGTCTTCCATAGCGCCGACTTTGACCTCCGTTCCTCGATGTACGTCTTCGGAGTGGTGACTTTGACCGCCTCCATTCCTCAATGTACGTCTTCCGGAACGCTGACTTTGACCTCCGTTCCTCGGCCTCCGTTCCTCGATGTACGTCTTCGGAGTGGTGACTTTGACCTCCGTTCCTTGAAGTACGTCTTCCGGAGCACTGACTTTGACCACTGTTCCTCCATGTACGCCTCCCAGAGAGCTGACTTTGGCCTCCGTTCCTCGATGTACGTCTTCGGAGTGGTGACTTTGACCTCCGTTCCTTGAAGTACGTCTTCCGGAGCACTGACTTTGACCACTGTTCCTCCATGTACGCCTCCCAGAGAGCTGACTTTGGCCTCCGTTCCTCGATGTGTCTTCCGGAGCGCTGACTTTGACAATAGCTTCCCCGTGTACGTCTTCGAAAAGTTGTCAAGGACCACTTTTGTTGGTGTGTCTATAGGAATGCTGACTTTGGCCAACATTTCTCATTGTGCCTCTACTTAAACTCTCACTTCGACCACAATTTGACAGTGCGCGTCTGCTTGAGAGCCGACGTCCTCGGTGTGTGTCTGCTGGATCATTGATTTCGATCACTTTTGTTTATGTTTTGTCTATGCACTGATTTTGATCACCGTTTCTCGATAAAGGTTTGTAAGAGCCCTGACTTTGACCCCTTCCCATGCTGTACGTTTGTCGAAAGACTGATTTTGACCACCGTTCCTCGATGTAGGTTCTTCAGATCTTTCACTCTGACCAGCTTCCCCTCCATGCTTTTTTTAGAGCACTGATTTTGACCACCTTCCTCCGCTTTGCCTTTGTCAAAGCATTAATTTAGACCACCGTTCCCCGATGTAGGTTCTTCAGATATTTGACTCTGACCACCTACATCTCCATGCTTTTTTTAGAGTACTGATTTTGACCACCTTTCCCCGCTTTGCGTTTGTCAAAGCGTGAATTTTCACCACCGTTTCTCGATGTAGGTTCTTCAGATCTTTGACTCTGACCACCTTCCTTTACATTCTTTCTTGAAAGCACTGATTTTTGCCCACCTTTCCCCGCTGTGCATTTGTCAGAAGGCTGATTTTGACACCCGTGGCCCGCTGTTCCTTTGTCGGCCATCCGCCCCCCCCCCCGCGTGCGTATGTGCGTGGTGTGGAGTGGCGTGGCGTGGCGTGGCGTGACGCATCGTGTGGTGTGCGCAGGACGCCGGGCTGAGCCCGAGGCGCAGCAACTCCTCTCTGCACCCGGAAGTTTCCGCTGTGGACGCGGCAGATTCACTCCCGTCTAAAGTTCTGTGAGGGCCACAATACACACTTCCGCAGTTCAGATACAGAACCCGTGAAGGACGTTCAGATTATTGTTTCTTCTTTTACATTACTCTCCTTTAACATTTTGCTCTCTCGGCATTACCTTCCTTTAACAGTTTGCTCTCTCGGCATTACCCTCCTTTAACAGTTTGCTCTCTCGGCATTACCCTCCTTTAACAGTTTGCTCTCTCGGCATTACCCTCCTTTAACAGTTTGCTCTCTCGGCATTACCCTCCTTTAACAGTTTGCTCTCTCGGCATTACCTTCCTTTAACAGTTTGCTCTCTCGGCATTACCCTCCTTTAACATTTTGCTCTCTCGGCATTACCCTCCTTTAACATTCTGTCTGCCCTACGCGCCGCGGCGTGCGTGCGCGTGTGCATGGCGTGGCATGGCTTGATGGTGTGCGCGCGTGCGCAGGACGCCGGGCTGAGCCCGGGCGACGAGGAGCTGCCCGAGCTGTCGTCGGAGGACGAGGCGGCGGCCGCCGACCTGGACATGCACGCGCTCATCTTGTCGGGGCTGGGCGGCGCGGGTGGCGGCGCGGGCGGCGGCGCGGGCGGCGGCGTGGGCGGGCTGGGCGTGGAGGACGAGGAGCCGCTCAAGACGGCCGACGAGGTCATCCGGGAGATCGACGACCTGCTGCAGGAGTCGCCGCCGCCGCCGCCCGAGGAGCGGCCCGCGCCCGCGCTCGCCTCGCCGCTCTACGAGGACAGTGAGTGAAATGCAGGCAATGAGTAGATGAATGGAATACCTTTCAATAAATGGGAATTGTGGGAGGGTGGCAAGTGACGAAGGGTTGGATGCCAAATGACAGAGGGTTGGGTGGCAAGTGACGGAGGGATTCCAAGTGACGAAGGGTTGGGTGGCAAGTGATGGAGAGATGCTAAATGACGAAGGGTTGGGTGGCAAGTGACGGAGGTATGCCAAGTGGCGAAGGGTTGGCTGACAGGTGACGAAAGTTGGGTGGCAAGTGAGGAAGGGCTGGGTGGCAAGTGACGGAGGGATGCCAAGTGGCGATGGGTTGGATATCAATTGACGGAGGGATGCCCAGTGACGAAAGGTTGGGTGGCAAGTGACGGAGGGATACCAAGTGACGAAGGGTTGGGTGGCAAGTGACGAAAGGTTGGTTGGCAAGTGACGGAGGGATTCCAAGTGGCGAAGGGTTCGGTGGCAAGTGACGGAGAGATGCTAAATGACGAAGGGTTGGGTGACAACTGACTGAGGGATGCCAAGTGAGGAAGGGTTGGGTGGCAAGTGACGGAGAGATGCTAAATGACGAAGGGTTGGGTGGCAAGTAAAGGAGGTATGCCAAGTGGCGAAGGTTTGGGTGGCAAGTGACGGAGGAATGCCAAGTGAGGAAGGGTTGGGTGGCAAGTGACGGAGGAATGCTAAGTGAGGAAGGGTTGAGTGGCAAGTGACGGGGGGATGTCAAGTGAAGAAGGGTTGGGTGGCAAGTGACGGAGGGATGCCAAGTGAGGAAGGGTTGGATGACAAGTGCCGAACGGTCGTTAGCGAGGCGAGTAATCAAGGCGCTTGTCTGTGTGCGCAGAGCTGCGCCAGCTGTCGGCGTCGCGCCTCAACGAGCTGTACCTGGAGCTGGAGCTGCTGATCCGCGACTTCTCGGAGACGCTGATCGCGGAGCTGGCGCTGCGCGACGAGCTCGAGTACGAGAAGGAGCTGAAGAACACCTTCATCTCGCTGCTGCTGGCCGTGCAGAACCGCCGCCGCCAGCACCACGTGGAGCGCAAGCGGCGCGGCCAGCGGCACGCGCCCAACGGCCTCGACCCAAAGGTACTAGTGCGCGCGCGCGCCGCCAGGGGCGCTAGGGCACATTTTACCAAAACATCGGTGTTTTTTTTATTATTATAAATTTGTTGCATCGTTGACGCAACGCTTCTCTTGACCCCTTGTTGGGCGTTGAGCGCATTCTCTGGAGTAATCCTCCGTTACTGAGTAATTACAATACTGAATAATTACTATATTTGTCAAGTCTCGTCACGTCGCACTCAGTCTGTGCCTTTTATCCCTTCGGCCAGGGGATCAACGCCGTTAGATTCCGGGGTTCCTAGCCGGTCACCCAACCAGGAACCCGCGAGTCTCGAATTCGCTTAACCCCCGTGACTTCACGGAGCGTAATAAACGAATTCGGCTAGCGGCGCAGGTTTCGATACACCACTAAAAGGTTTTCGATGTCGATGTAAACTTCGACGAAAAAACATCGATGTTTTAATTATAGACTAATAAACATGCTATTTTCCTATTTTTAATAACAATACTAAAAGGGATACATTTTATTGTTTGGTTACCAGCATGTTAACAGTACGTTAATAAAAACTATTATCGAATGTATAGAATAGAATTAACAATAAAGAACATCGTGTTTTGCTACTTCACCCTTTAGTCACTTCCATTCATACACCACCGAAGTAAAACCACCTAAAATTCCCTCAGATTTGCACAGGCGAAATGTGCAGCGTGATAAAGAGGATGTCTCAAAACAACGATATTGCTGTGAATTGCTGCTACTCTACAATGTGCCTAAATCACTTTATTAAAAAACACTAAGAACATCGATGTTTTTGCAACGCAATATCGATGTGAAGAAAACACCCAAAGCAAAATATCGATGTTAATGTATCGACGTTTCTGATGGAAAAATCGATGTTTTTAAAACGTCCATGTTGTTTAGCCATGTCTAGCCAGGGATGCTTCTCTGCACTGCACCAGACGAAATAGCGCTCACGAAGCACACAGGAAGGACTTAACTCCGGTGGTGGGGGTATGTTCCATAAACGTCGGCAACCACTTGAAAAAATTAAAGAAAGGTACACCCTTCTCGCTTCAGCGGCTCGGGGGTTGAGTCTCCTTCCCGTATACTTCGTGGTAGCGCTTTTCCACCATTTTCCTTTTCCACGGCCTCGACCCCTAGGTATGCGCACACGCCCCCAGGGGCGCTGCGCGAGGCGACGCGAATTAGCGCTTTGTACTGTCTTTTTCCGTCTTGTACTTATACATTCAGCGGTGGAGGTTCGTGCTTAGGTTGCACAGTTGCACTACTCCCAGATAGTAGAAAAAGGTCTTTTAATATCTTAGGAATACATATTTTCCTTTTAATGGCATATACTATTCAAGATATTGCAGCCATACCGATGTATTTGCAATCATTTTGAAACCAAACAGCGCTTAACTGACGCTCTCTCCGGCGTCTGGTGACTCCCAAGTATTGCGCCTCGCTTTTGGCTCTATTACTGGGTTGGCTGTTTTACTCTTCGGCCCTTCGCTTTAACGCAAGGAAACCTTCGGCCTTTGGTGACGAAGCCAAATGGGTGGGGGGCCGAGCGCTGTGGAGAGCTGCGAGACGACCGAGGCAGTAATATTTCCATACGGATTTTTATTTAACATAGTTTTAATTAATTTACATGAATTTGCTTACATTTTATTATATATATTAGTGTTCTGGATTTTGGAAATTATATTTCCATCATTCGATGGAGCTGCAACCTCTAATTTATTTGTGTACCATCCACCACTGATGTTCAGGACTCACTTGTTCAAATCCACATTTACCTCTGTTTAACTTGAGAGTTGTTTCTCGTATTAACAAGACATTGATGATAATGTCATGCACAATGTACAATGTCCGTTCCCTTCGAAAACGAAGTGGGAAAGCAGTTTAAGAGCTTTAAAATACGCAAACTGGGAGCGGTAGCTCAGTGCATCAACTGATGCCACTGCAGCGCGTCTGACCGCGAGATCATAGGTTCGAGTCCTGACGGCGGTAGGATTTTCGACACTAGCTCTTCAGCTAGGTCGAATTCAGTCGCTGTCTGGAGGAGAATTCTAGCGGCCGGCTGCTCTGATCGGTAGTTTTCCGTGGTTTCTCCGATCAACACCGGGTGAATGCCGGAGTACCCTACAGTACCCTACCGAACGGGCCACGGACCGCGCGAGATCTTTCCTTCCTCTTCCTTGTCCTCTCCTCTCCTCTTACACACACACTTACACTAACATGCACTACACTACCACATATTCTGGGAGACCGGTCGGGAGCTCAGAGCTTGTCCCGGCTGGGGCGGTGCCCCGCTGGTGGGAGAGTCCTGGTTAGGGGAAACCCTACTAGCTGACGGTAGGTCAGCGCCGGATCTCGCCATCCGGCGGGGGAAGATCACCGCCATCTCCCGAGAAAAAAACATGCACTACACTCACGGGACTAATGACCAAAGCAGTTGACGCGACCGGAAACACGAAAAAATCAATCAATCAAAAAAAAAAAAAACAAGAAAAAAAAAAACAAGTGCGGGATCGGGCTCGCTCGCGTAATCTATCAATCTCTGTCAATTTCCACTCCGCGTTTTGTTGTTTTAAATGGTTATAGTTGGCACTAATGTATTTCTTCACCACGCATGCCAATCTCCATTGAAAAATAAGTCCTAGGCTGCAAATTAGCCTCCATGCCCATTTTTTATTGATGTAAGCTGTTTATATCAATAAAAAATCCTAGCTAATAGTTCAAATATTATTTCTCAGTATTTTAATTAACATGTTAATTGCTTGAACACAATATTGCAAAGATGGTAACAATCTTTACTTATATCCCTTTTACATTGTATGTTCATGGCATGTTCTGCCACATTCCAACATTTTCAAAGAATTTTGTGTACATGTTTAGTTAATTGTTTTCATTTACATTCATTTTCTCTGAACAAAATGTTATCCTTTAGCCAATTAAGAGAGAACAGAGAGAATTCAAATGAGAATTTAAGTGAGAATTTGTTGAACTGAAAAATCATCTAAAGAAAAATCACTTTGGTATGAACAACATTCTCATGCCAGTAGAGCTGCTAGAACCTCAGTTTAAATCTTTTGTAATAAGAAAAGCAGAGATATTTTCGTCAGTTACATTATTTTAAGAGTGTAATATAAAGACAAAATATGTGCAATGTGGTCTACAATCAATATTATTGATATAAACTGCTCATAAGTATTGGAACTTATTAACTTCACAAGAAATTATCACTTACTAATGTTTGGAAAATTCTCTTTGTGGAGGAGAAGGGTCCTTCAATTCCTGTTCTAATTTCCTCCACCATGAAGAATTCTCTGTCATCCTTATGCTATCATGGAATAATTATGAATAATCAAAATTTCATTATTTAAGTTCTAGGTCATTTTTTTACCATTAATGTAATGCTAAAAAAAAAAAAACAACATAAAATTTCATATTTTAATTATTCATTCTATTTTGCTCAAACAACTTTCTAGAAATATTCTTTTTCACTAAAATGAGAGCTGTTCCACATAAACAATTAAAATGTGTTGAATTTTTTAACATGTTTATTTATTTGATAATTGGCATAATGGAAAACATCTTCAAGGGTGAAATTTTAAAATATGGAAACTAGCCCCGAAATATAATTAAAATAAAATTAATATAAAATATAATTAAAATAATACAATCAAGTCCATCGATAATATATCTTTTACAACCCAAAGTTTTACAAACAGATTCTTTAGCAGTTGCAATATGATCTTTTAAAACTTAAAACCTTATGATTACTACATTTAAATTATTTTTTGTAGTCTTGTAGAACCTGAAGAAGCATTTTTCTTCAAGCTTTCTTCAAAGCAATAGTAATGATTTAAATTTTAATAGATATATAACTGGTAATAAATCTGTCGGTAAAAATGTTGTTGGTTGATAAAATATTATAAGGAGATGTAAATAGGCAATAATGTTATAGAAACTATTTAACTGATTGTACACATCCTACTTACAGAACCATTTGACAACTTCCATTGTAGTATCTTCATCCATTGCGAACTCTTAGGGCAGATGAAAATGTATGAGAGAGTTTGGAGGACATTACAATTGAATCATTTATTTCAGAAACCCGTCAAGTGCCAAATTTCTCCTTTCAAGAAAACTGAGAAAGTGTTCAGTTTTTCTGATTTCAAAATATTTGTTAATATTAAAGCAGTTGATAAATGAATATTTTTCTGTTAAATATGCACTAAACGATGTGTCTATCATCATGGAACAATATTCTGCTACTAACATGCTTTTTAGATTTTGGCATTTGGCCGGTTACTGAAATAAAAAATTCAATTGCAGTATTTTGAGTCGCATTCCCCATCTGAAGTCTGTCACTACACCAACCATATGCAATGCAAAATCTAAGGGGACACTTCAGAAAAAATGGATCAATTTTGACTAAAAACATGATTTATTTATTTATTATAAATTTTGTACCTACAAATAATAGAAATTATCAGGAAGCCCAAATAAAAGAAAACATGTTAAGGGCTTTAATACTTTTAAAATTTTTCAGAATAAATACATGTTAAAAAATTGTTATTAAATATTTGAAACCATTTTTTCTGGATTCTTTTTTGTCATTGTCATTCCAAATGTTCCTGGTATTTTTTTAGTAATTCCTTTGGAACTTTTAGAACTTCATTAGAAATAACTTTTTAAAAGATCTAAGGGGTATTTAAGGTATTTTCTTAGTTTTTTATGCATTGAATTTAATTTTATATATTCATAGTTATTCTGTGCCAAAGAAAACAGATTATTTCAATTTTTACTAGTAATCCTAAGTAATAGAGGAAAAAAAAAATTGGATGAAATGTTTTAAGGGAAATTGAGGATTCACTCTAAAATTCACTTTTCAATTTACATCTTAGGCATTCTGTCAGTTTGGAATGATTTGGATCAATGTTAGTGTTCTTTAATTGTGCCACCAAGTGTCCCCTTGATGTTCACAATTTTGTTTGCAGATCTTATAAGGAGGATGTCCTTTCCATTGCAGAAATTGCCACTATCTGGCAGGGGTAACATTCTTCCTTGCTCTTAAATTCAATACTATACAGTGTACCAGGAAAGTCTCTCTGCAGTGTGACCATGCTGATGAGAGTGCAAGCAACAGAAATTTTGTCGGTATTACGAGAACCAGGCAGCAGTTAGACTGTCTGAAGGGTGGTGCAAAAGCAGCGGGAAAGGGGGGATCAAGATGATAGCACACATGCAACACTAGCGACATGTGTGGCAGCGAAGCTGAAGGCAGAAGCAGAGACTTTGGCAGGCTTCGACTTGGATCAGTACGGAGAGACTTTCCTGGCCCGCTGGTATATAAATTGTTTGTTGTCACAGATGGAAGTATTATTCTTCATGAAGGACATGATGAGGGATAAGAGCCCAAATTGATAGTTGATTAACCCTTGAAAATAGATTTTATTACGTCGGAGCAAATATTTTGTTAACAATCCTGGCAAAAAGCACTCATTTCTTTCTGTATTCAAAATTCAAGTACTACATGGCATAGAGTAGGGATCACAGAATTATGAAAACGTGCACAGAATTCACTTCTCCCCGTAGCACGTCACACACAGTTTTTAACTGTTTTTGACGTAAAATAAATACAATAAAAAAAATGATCTCAGAACATTGTATAGTATAAAGTGTGTGTAGGCTTCTTACAATTTAAAAATATTTATTAGGGTTGAAAATGATATAGCATAACTTTGCATACACACATTACTCATACAGAGTTCTAGAATTAGTCATTAAAAATTAAGAGAAATTTTGATGCACTTCAAAGAACTTGAGTTAAGTTGAATTGTAACTTCAAAGGAGATGAGAGTGCAGAGAGGATTGTTGTGGAATATTAATATACCAAGCATGTTTGTGTAGCTAGTAGCATTTAATCTACTTATTTCGCAAGAGCCAAAACGAAGATACAAGTCTGAATATCCAAAGACAAAAATATGTATTTTAATAATAATATTATTGTGGGTCTTCATAGAGAGGAGAGGGAGGTAGACAATGAAAATATGTAATTAAAAAGCGAATTGTAATATAAAAATTGTGTTGTGGTGTAAAATTATTGTACAAGTAACAATGTCCTTATCACATTCCTAACACTTGATAAAATTGCCATTTTTACAAAAATACCCTAAAGTATTTAATTATAGACTATATTTTCTTAATAAATAGCAAATAATAGCTTTGGCACTAGACAGCTGCCTTAAAAACTTTCTTTGTGGGATAGTCTTCAAACATATGATTATGACAAAAACTTTATGTTTCAGTACCTCACTACAGTTATCCCATACCACTTGGGCTCAGGACCCCCAGATAACCAGGCTCTTCAGGTGCTCATCAAGAGTAAGTTCCATTTCTGTTTCTTCTTTCTCTCATGCTACTTTGCATGATTGATTGATTATTTAGTGTTTCTGGGTGTGTCATCTGCTACAATCATTAGTCCCTGTAAGTGCAGAGTATATTCAGGGTTGGCAGTATTTAAATACTTGTATTTGAAATATGTATTTAAATACATTTTGTATTTTAAAAACTGTATTTTTGATCTTTCTGTACACATAGTTTGGAGATGTATTTAAATACATAAAATTGCCATATAAAAAATGAGAAATAAAATACTTCAAATTCAGATGAAGAAGAAGATGATAACAAGGATAGTTTTTTGATTCCGCTAGTGAATGCACTTCATTGAAACAAAAGTATAAGCTTCTTTCAGCTGTTTAATTTGAATTCTCTCCTTTTTTAAGTGATAAATCTAAATCCTTAAAAATGCTGGACAATTATCCGACAATAAAAAAAAAAAAAAGCATTTATTCATTATAACACTAGTTTATGTTCATTATGTTTTGTTTACATGCCAGTTGAACGACTGTTTTCCTTTGTAGGCTTTATACATTTGCCCACTAGAATTTATTGCATGATGATTTGTTTGAAAAAATAGTCATTTTAAAAGGAAATTCTGTTTATTTGAATTAGACATATTTTTATATCATTTTATATTTGAAAGTGTTTGTAGATATATGTATATTACAGTTAGTTATTGTTCAGAAATTTGTATGATCGACAATTATTAATTTATTGAACTTGACAATTTGCAATAAATTATTGCAATAAAAAAGATATATGACAAAACTATGAAATTTACTTTGTTTTGAGTATTTGAAGTATTTTAAATATGTATGTTTTTGGCAAATCTAATATATTTTGAGTATGTATTATATACTTATTTACAAAGTATTGTGGCAAAGTATTTAAATACTAAATTTAAAGAATCTTGCCCAACCCTGAGCATATTATATCCCAGGAGGCGGTGTTCTTCCCCTGCTGGAATTTGAGAACCGGCATTGATCTACATGTTGGCTGGAATTTGAGAACCGGCATTGATCTACATGTAGGCTGGAATTTGAGAACTGGCGTTGATCTACATGTTGGTTTGACTTGTTTCCCTCCTCCATCAGAACATGCCCTGGCAGGGCAAGCTCTGAGCTCCTGACAGATGAAGAAGAGCGGGAGACTAAGGGGAGAAAGGAAAGACTGTGCTTCATTCAAGTTTGAGAAAGTACTGCTCTGACAATGATCAGACTATTCATCAAATAAAAAAGTACTTATCAGAGCAGCCAACTGCTAGAATTCTCCTCCAGTGGTGAAATGCAACCTATCTTGTGTCAAAAATCTTCCGTCTTCTGGGCTTGAACCCTAGGATCTGCTGGTCACAAACCCTGCAGAAGCAATAGCAATGATGCCACTGAGCCATTTCAGACAGGCTGTTTGTATGGAAGTGTTGAACTGTGGGGTTACGTGAAAATTGTATTTTTCCTTTCAGCCTTTGCCTCTATTTACTTCTACTTTAGACATCACAACACGAAGCTAGTGCATTAAGACCTTTCTATTTGAGATATAAATTTTAATCTTGTGACCTTTGTTAATCATTTCAAAACACACAGGAGGTAATAAAGAAATGTACAAAAGCTAAAGAAATAGTATAAATTGTTTATAATATAACAGAGAATGGAATGAGGAGTTCATAATATTAAACAAAAAAAAGTCATGCTAAAATATTTTCTTAAAATTAAAAGTCTACCACAAATGATGAAATGATCCTTAGAATTTTTGATCTTTGTATCTAGAACACAAAAATCTAACAAAAACCTCTCTGGATCTTTTCTTAGTACTTAAGTGAAATCTAGAAAGTAGATTTACTTTATTGTATTACTAACAATGCAATACCATGCAGTCAAAATTTAAAAAACAAAAACAAAAAAATTTTGGGGTGGATTTAATGATTAAAATCTTGACCAATCAAGGTTTTGTCTTTTTTTATTGCCTTAATCGATTTTAAATTGAAAGAGTGTTTATGAGATAGTATACGATATAATTTTTGAGATTATTTTGAGGATTATATGATTAGTTTGAGAGTATATGAGATTATTTTATGAGATTATTTTTAACTTACAAAACAGAATATGACCATGTATCTTTCAGGTTCAGCTCTTCTTTCTTTTCTAATGTTAATAAGAAATCTGCTTCTAAATGACTTGCTCGTGTCTTTCACTAGTACTTTTTCATATAAAAAAGAAGTTAGGTTCAAAGTCTTTTAAAGCAGAAAAAGCATAATTGTAATTAAATTTATTGAAGGAACCCTTTCTAATAAAATAATTGGTTAAAGTAATTTATTCTTTACTGGACTTGTTCCTTTTTGTGAACTGGCGTGTGTAAAACCATGATATAAATGTTTGATATTCTAAATCTATGGTTTGTTATTGAGCATTTTAATACAGAATTGGAGAATTCAAGATAAAACTTGTTTTACTGTTACAGTCCTGAAGGCAATTAACGAGGATAGTCCAACCGTTCCAACTTTACTCACAGACTACATCTTGAAAGGTAGGTGTTACTTTAAGACCTTTTTGGTCAATGGCATTCACTGAATTGCTTGGTAGACTAATATTCATTCTCCTGGATCGCTCTTCTTCTGAATTCATTTTAATAAATATCCAATCACAGAATTTTATAATTGATTTTTTTTTCTTTATTTTTCTTCATATTTTAATGAGTTTTGATATTTTTATCAAGATTTAAATTATTAAATGCAATTGTAGAATATTTTCAACTGTACTTATTAAAAAATTAAAACATGTTACAATTTCATATTGAATTATTATAATAATGATTAATTGAAAAATGCAGAAAGTAAATCATAAAATTGAATATTTGTGCACTTTTTCATTATTTATAAATGATAAGAAAAACAATATTAACACTATTAAATATTGATATTAATGTGAATATAGAGAATATCTATAATGTATTTCCATTCAGAAAGAAAAATATCTTATAAAATCAATCCTAATGACTTGTTATACAAATGAAAAAAAAAAAAAAAAAGGGTATTGTTAAGGTTTTTAATTTGTGTTTTTTTAATGTTTGTATTTCCATTAACACTAAAAAATTGTATCCTGGGGAAAAAAACTCTGAATCAAGAGCCCCAGTGACCTGGGGCTAAAACTTGTCAAATCTTAAAATGAAGAGACTCCAAAAAAACTAAGAATGGACTAAAAAGTCAATACGGACTGCAATGAAGTGCTTGCTTGGAGAGGAAGCTGTAGGTTCTACATTTCCTGAATATTCTTAATCAGACTGAGTCGAAAGTTTTGTGGCCTTCTAAAAGAGAAAGTAGTAAAAGAAATAGTAATAAATAGACATCGGATGTTTAGGCACTAAAAAATCGTCTTTTAGGCACCTAAAAAGGCACCGAAAAAGTCAAGAATAAGGAGAAAATGGCACTGTCATAAGAGCCATACACAATAAAATGGAAAAAATGTATTTTTTGTCTATATTATTTTGTAAACTTAAATGCACAAAACCAGTCGTATATTTTAATGTAAAACTACATTTACACATTTACAACTCTTCTACATTTTATTCTTAGTAGCTTCCATTAACCAGTAATATTTACATATTACCAGTAACTTTTCAAGGATCACAATTTCAAATTTGCGACGACTGGGAGACAAAATCAGTTTGAATGCAAAGGATATCTAAACGATGTGACTGGCATATATTTTAGCAATCCAACACTAGCACCACTGAAACCTTCTGGGAATTTATCTTCGTTTCCACTTAAAATTTCGGTTTCCTCGGTGTATTGTCCATGTTCTCAGATCATGGCTGGTATTTATGAAATGGGGAAATGGAGAAAAATCAGTTGGTATACTTTCGGGAATTCACTCGTAATTTTAAATTTCAAGACGTGAATTGAAGATTTCATAATGAATGGTCACGTTGGACCATCACCGATTTTCCGATATCTTAGCATTGTATATAAATATAATAAATAAAAGGCAACAAAAGTCCTAAAAAAGGTATTTATGCAAAAAATAGGCATTTATACTAAAATAAGCAAAAATAAGCATTATAAAACTTCGTCATATGTCATCATTTGCCATGATTCGTGGACATATATTATCAGCCTTTGAATAAGTTCTCTAGAAAAAAATAGGCATTTCCCTAAATATCCGATGTGTAGTAATAAAATTTGATTAATTGTATTAAATTTGTCTTTTATTACATATTAACTGGTCAAAAAAGTCAAAATGTTCATATGCGAGTTAGTTATATCCTATTTCAAAACAGTCTTGCTATCTATTCATGTGGGGTACACGTGTACCCCATTTGGTATTCGGTGTTACTTGTATCCAGAGGGTTAAGCAACTCGAGACATCATTGGTTCCTGGATGAGTGAGCGTCCGGGAACCCTGGTGATCTAACAGCACAGATCCCTTGACGAAAGGGATAAAAGGCAATGATTGACTAAGACTGATTAGGTTAAAGGAGGATTACTCAACTACATGTTGAATGCCAGTATGTGTCTATAATAGAACATTGTTATGAATTAATGTTACAGAACTTAAAAAGAAGAAATATTTTATATAAATGCCAAGATTTAATTTTATTTTATGCTTACCATTGTTAAATTAATTCACATGGCTTATTTAGACCTTCTCTATACTAATGTTTATTTATTATACATTACTAATAAATTATATTCATGCTGTGATACTAGAATACATTCATAGAAAGTTGCACAGCCAAATAACAAGCTCACTTTTAATGGTGCTCTTAAAGTAAAAATTTCCTCCCTCTTTTTTCACTTCTATATTAATTTAAATATTTCTTCTGAAAATGCATTTCCTGCTGCATCTTTTCCTCACTCTAATTGCTAATCAAATCAAAAGTAGGCCTACTTGCAACCATTCACTATTCCTGAGTGCTGGCTGTAGTACTCCCCTTGGGAAGAAGTTCACAATTAATGAAAGACTAAGCAATACCATCTCAAATTTCCTTATTGCATGTTATCTTCACCAGTCACTGAACACACAGTAAAGTGAAGACACTGGAGTCAAGTAAAGTGCACATTAATGTATTTCACTTCTCTAAGAAATTAATATTTGTTGATCACATAATGTGGAAGTTACGTTAACATTCTTAATATCCAGTCCTCTAAAGAAAACATAGGGAAATATTACCTCCCAGAGATTTTGTATTAGAACATGCTGAGAATTGCAGTCCTTTGATTAAGAAATTTGTCTGATGAAACATGAATCATAAACACGATATTCTGAACCAAACTTTCTTGCCATTCAACTACATTCAACCACAATAATTCATTCAACTACAATAATTAAAATGTTTTAAACATACTAAATGATTTTAGCAGTCATTAAGTAGGAATTATAATAATTTCATAACAAGATACTTAAAAATTTATTATTATTGTAAGTATTATAGTTACTTTAATTATCTTATTTATTAAGTAAATTTTGATTTAAAATCTTTGAAAAATCATAATGTTATTTTTTCATACTTTTGTTTTAAATAATACTTCCTATCTGTGATTTAAAATAAATGTTTAAAAATCAGAACCTTTGCCTACCTAGCTCTGTTGTACAGACAACTCAGAAAACTCCCCTTATTTATGATGAAAGATGAATTTTCCAAAAGAATAAATAATTCTTCAATATTTGTAAGCCTAAAAGTAATCTGAATATATATTTTTTAACACACTGTAAATGAAGTACAATTTCTTGTGCTCTTTTTCATGTGCAAATCAAATCATTTCTTTCTTTCTTACTAATAGTATGGGAAACCTTATGAAGAATGTGTGAAACATTGCAAAGCATGTACAAAACATCTTTACCACATGATATGTTAAAATAATAGTATACAACACAACTTGTGGAAGGTGATTTGTGCACTTGTTATATAACTTATTTTGTTTTTCATAATTTGTTGTTGTTTTTAACTAAGGAGAAGAGTGAACTTTTTGGGGTCAAGTGAAAACTATAAAGGAAAGTTTATTTTAAGTTAAAGGGGGAGGATGTTATCATAGTAAAGAAAATTGAGAATAACTGACCAAAAGTCATTCACGAATTATTTTAGAAATAATAATGCTTTAATTTATAGTTCCATTCTTTACATAGTTCTAGATGTTAACTCTCAAAGTTTCTAGAAGTTAATTATGTGCAGAAATGTGATAAATTATTTTTGTAATTTTTAACTATATTTTCCTTAGAAGATGGCCACTTTCCACATGCTGATTTTTCTTCATTCTTAAAGATTTTTATCTCCTCTCAGCTTACTAAATTCACTCTGTTTATTTTTACTGTGTTTACACATTAGGTCCTTAATGATTCTGAATGTATTAAAATATGTTCTTAATCCTCCATGGTCAAATAGACATGTTCTTAAGTTTGCTTTAGTGTTAATTTAATTTTTTACTGATGATTTCCAACTGAGCTTAAGCCTTGAGCCACTTTTCCATTTCAACTGTACCTATGGACTACATTCAGAACAACTCTTGAGTAGTTGGCAAGCTTCATAAAAACAATGAAAAGGAAGCTTCATAAAAATCAGTTGTAAAATCATTTGGTTAAAAGAGCCAACGTAATTTTAAAACAATTTCACCCCGCAGACTTTTAGAACTTCTTTGCAAACCACCAGTTGGGAACCACTGTATTAGGTAGTTGCTCACAAAGGTTAAAAAAGGATTTTGCTACATTGCACTTGTAGTCTGCTGGCTTTCTCTCTTCCACTTTTCGTAACTTATTTCTGGATTCGTTCATGATTACCTGTGCTAACATGGATGTGTGGGTGTGTCTGTTGCAGTGCTGTGCCCCACATAGGTGTTCAGCAGTCGTCACAATGCTCACTCTGCCACGAGTGAGTGGCGTTGGAAGCAGCATCTGCTGCCCATGGGTCCGCCCTTTTCGTCATGACACTTGTCACTTCAGCTGCCATTCGATTGTAGCTCACCCATCTCAACTGCTACTGCTACTGCTGCTGCCTATGCCTCGAGTCTACCTGCTGGCAGTTGTTTGTGGAGAGACCTCTTCTGCTAGTCTACAAGAAAAGATCATTTTCTTTTCTTGTATTACAATTTAGTGGCTAGAGATGACAGAATGCAGGTTGTAATCATTCTTGAATCTTGATTGGGCAATTCAATATATTAAAATAATTTGCATGGCTATTATTAACAGGTGAAATTTAGGCAAATACTAAAAATTTTAGTCTATTGCTCTCATCTACAAGTACAAATCAATAATGTTTTTTTAAGTTATTTGCACTTCAATATTACAGTTTCTGAAGATTTATTCTATGTCATATTCCAATTTCATTTTCATCTGCATTTTAATGTTTTCTTGTAAAGAGAAAGTTGGCAAAAATAATTGTGCAAGTTCCACAAAGTTTTTGAGTGTCTTGATCAATGGTTATATTTTGGAGATCTACAATAGCTTTTGAATGCAGGAGGTTAATCCTGAAATGTAAAAAGAATAGGACTGATGTTCTAAATGGCCTCGAGAACATTTTATTTTATATGCTGATGGTGAATAAATAATCTTCAAATTCTGTGTATTAGCAGGACTTGTCTGTATCTGAGAGCTTCAAGTAGTTGCATGCAAACTGAAAATGTTTTATGAAGACCTTAAATACAGTCACTGAAACAGGCCTTGATATTAATTAAATTAAACTTCAATTTGGAACAAGGTTGCTTTTGAATTCACCTTGAAATGTCTACATAATGCCACATTTGTGAAACAGGTTTATCCAACAGAAAATGAAAGCAGCAGCAGTAGCAACTGGAGGAATTTACAGAGGACCCTTGTATATCTGAATACTTTTGTGTAGCATTATGTTGTGTAGCTATTGCTTGTTGGGTCCTCTCACTAGTCATTTGCCACTCTTGCCCCCCAGACTACCACTGATTAAGCGCCCACCCATGTAAGGTCTGATTCACTCATAGTGCTTTCTATTGTTACAATGCCTATGGAGTTACCCCATGTACATCAGTTAGGGTGTTTGCATGCATAAAGGACATTTTTCATTTGAGAATATAGATGTTAAAAAGTGAGGAGATAAAAAGTGCTGACCATTTTCCTGCCTATTTCATAAAAATCCTCACCATGTGTACTCAAACTGATTATAATCACTTCTTTAGGGTATGTGTTATCTGTGAGATGTTTCTTCATTGTGTTCTGCTAGGACTTTCATAAAGATGATACATTTTATCTCTAATTGATGGGCAGTGGCTTTGAACACGAAATGGTTAACATGCAATTCAGTTAGATAACCATCTCTCTGTGGAAGAAACTCCTTAAAATGTGAACTTATAAGGGAGTCAACACTTTACATGTATTGTTGTTATCCTCACTGCAATTTCATTCTGCAGCTACTTCTATTACAGAAGTGAAAATTTACTGCACTTGCCCTGGTTTGATTTTTGTGTTGCAGTGAAGATTGGATTTCTTACATAGAAATATGCAGGGTTGTGTTATAGAATGAAAGTGTAAATTATTTAATTATTGTTAATTTAGAGAGAGAGAATGAGTTCTTTAATATTCTGTTAATATGTGACATTGCTTATGTTTGTATTTATATAATAATGTTACCAGGAAAATATTTAGTGTTCTTAGTGTGTCATAGTGATACTGCTATATATGTGCAACTTGAAGAAATCTTCCAGGTGTGAACTTCATATGCTATGTGAAGAATCCTGTCAAGATCTTTGTGTATTGTGAATCACACCTCAATTTCATTCTCTCAGTGAATTTGTTGGTCTTATGAAATTTGGGGACAAAGTTTGCTCATTAAGATGAGGCTTTTGTGAACATTTGCCCGCATGGTGACTGTTTAGTTTGTTGAAATACCTTAGGTAATGTTTACATTGTCTACAGGACTACCTAAAGTCTTGTTTTTATATGAAGTAAAATCTTAAAACAATTTAATGATTTTAAAACCCAAAGACACTCCCTTGTGTTGTCCAAGAGTACCAGTGCTTGTGATATAGGGAATTTATCAGCAGAAACAATTGAATATTAATTAACAAAGTTCAGAACATAAAAACTGTATAAAGAGTGAAAACAAAATTTGAAAAAAAGACTGAAAGAACTAATTAAAAAAAACAACAACCAATTAATTGTTCTGCTGCAGCTTGTTTAATAAAACTGACGAAACAAGCTTTTGCAACTTAAGCAACTCACATTTTATTCTGAACCATGTTCATCTTCATCACTTTCTTGTCATTAAAGATGGCACGAATGAAATGCAAGAAGTGCAAATTTTCACATGCCCGCATTGATCTGGGCAAATTATGTTATCTATGAGTGAATCACTCTTTATGGTATATGGCTTTTGCATTGCATGCTCTCTTTACTTACTATTATTTGATATGAATGAATTGTTGGTGTGATGTGTGTGAGCATGGGGTTTGTGGATGGGTGTAAATTAATACTTTTCACTTATAATGTATGAGAGCTGAAACCGCTGAAATGAAAAAGAATTTGATGATGGAATTTAAATGTGCAATTCATAAGATATTTTATAATCTGGCCTGAGAATAATTTTATTTATATATCAACAGGAAGGTGATATTTTAACTGAATGAAAGTTGAAAATAATTTGTCATTCTTCAATTATACGAACAGGTTGGATATAAAGTGCTTATTTGTATTGTATTAGGGACAAATCACCAATGATGGCCCCCACCAAAACCAAATAAAGTTTCAACCGGTCAGCTACTAGATATGATGTGCTGCTGAGATGTCTTTCTTCTGTCATCTTTTCTTGTTGTCTTGTTAATCTCTTTGTGGCAAGAGCGAAACTCAAACTTTCCTCAATGTTGCAGGTGCACTGCACTGTGTTGTAATTTATTTGTTCCTAGAGATAGCTTTGCTGATGTGCACAGCTTCAGTTCTTTCTTTTTGACTGGGTTTTCAAATTTTCCAAGTTTTGACCCAGTGCAATTGTGTGATATATACATATATATATTATATAATAAATATAAATATTAGAAATTAGTACTGTCTCGATCCCACTTTAGTAAAAGTTGAACCTCAAGAGATTAATCCGATGTTTCTCTTGAGGCATTAGCCAAAAGCCTGATTTGATCTGTTGTACAGATCTTTCCTAGGACAAAGCATTAATGCATGTAAGACACTGTACGTGAACCCAAATAAATTGACTTCATAATGGCTAAGCTCTTTGTTTTATCTTTTTTCTTGTGATGAAAATGATATCCTAAAAAATGAAACTTTCTTTCCTGAAATTCAAATGGATATTTATATTTTGGGATGAATATTGATATGTTAAATTTGCTGTTGCAGTCAATTTTGAATACTGTACACATGAAAGAATTGTAAAACCAAATATTCTGTGAAAATAGTAAAAAGTGATGGATAGAAATTTCAATAAGTGCTCACCAATTAAATATCAAAATTTCTGTAAAATAATCCTATGCAATCATTGATTAAAATATAGAAAATAATATCCCCATTAACTCCTTATATTTTAAGATTAATCAGAGATGTAAACATTATGACCAATGAATTGTGTAAAGAGTGAAATTAAACTTTCGAATGTCATTTTCAATAATTATCATATAAATATTTGCTGTAACCTAGTATATTTATGAACAGACCTGAATTATGAATCGACATGAATTTACCTATGTTAATCAAAGTTTTGTGGACAAATATTAAAATTTTTTGATAAATGCTTTTACTTTCAAAATTGAGAACTTGCCTTATTGATGAGAAACAAGTTGAGATACATTCAGATCTACACATTTATAAATTATGTAATTGAGATGTATTGTAAATAAAAGGCCTTTTCTATCCCCCAAAACATGACCTTTGCGAACAATTAAGATTTCTTTAAGTAATTGCATGTAGATAATAAATGTGTAACAAAATTACATCTTAAGTACTTCCAGTTTAAAAAAAAAAGAATCACAATGCGATAGTATTTTTACTATTCCCATTTGTGTTTTGATTTATCAGACTTTATTTTTACACTTGACTTTACATTTAGTTCACAAATATGCAAAGCTATGAAGAAAATTGAAGCCAGTTGTGAACATTTAGAGGCAAAATTATCGAAGTACAAAACCGATTTCATTTAAATCTTGTAACATTAAATTTTAGAGGATCAGACTTCATTTGATTGGGCTACTTAGTTATTGAATATTGACCTCTATTTAAATAAGGACATGGGTTTTCTAGTCTGCATATTTTCAAACTACTACCTGCACCTCTTCAATTGGTAAGTATAAATAAGAATTCAAAAATAAGTGTGGTCAGTGTTCAAGAATTTATGTCAGCTTGTATGTAGCTATATCTTCATTTACAAGTGTTTGCCTTAAAAATAATAAATTGTTCAAAGCATTGATAATACACATTTTCTTAGATTATTATTTTTATGTGGAGGGCTTGTGGTAATAACAATGTTAGGTATCTTAGTTGGTAAAAGAGAAATATTAATATTTACAATAAAACAACACTTTGTTCAGTATCTTGTTGGAAATATTCATTTATTATTCAAGGCATGCCAGCACAAATTAAGTTCTTTTATTGCCCAATAGGATTCTCATTATTTATTTGTGAAATACAAAACAATTCTATCCACTTGAAGATGGTATAGACCGGAACATGTACCTGTGATGTAAGATAATATTTTTAATGATAAAGGGGTAAACAGGATCAAAATGGAAGTGAAAGTTCACTATTTATCAACAGGTGAGAGATATTGTATTATCAAATAATTTACACAACAAAATATAGATTACATGAGTGTTGTCTTGTTTCTATGAAACGGTAAGTAACATGTGTTCTTCTTAATTTACATCCTTGAGCATTATAGAAAAATTAGATCCTCTGGTCAAGGGGATGAATTAACTCATTTTTTACCAAGTTTTTTCAAATATGCTAAAGTGGTTACTTTTGATTGCAAAGCCATAAAAATAAACTTATTAAAAATCATGAACTTTTTAACATATTTTCTTTAATAAATTATAAATTTTTGTTGTCCTACAAATAGGACAGTGGGAAAACAGGATATCATTAGGCATGGCAAGGTTTCATATGTTAAAAAATATAGTTTTTACATAAAAATTACATTCAATTGTTTATTTATTTTTTGAAATATATACAATCTTAATTATTTTTTTGATACAAACAAAAGATCTGTTGTAACAATCTGGTACAAACGATTTAGAATGGTTCCAAAGGCTTGGCAGTGGAGTGATCAGGCTGGTCTTATGGTTAGCATGAGGCTTCCACTATCACTTTAAGATGGGAGTATCTTAATTAATTTGGGATACAAATGAAAATTCTGGTGGAACAATGTGGTATAAATGATTTAGGATGGTTCCAATTTTTTCATGGTGGTGGCGGTGACATTGTGTATTATGTAACCACATTACAATGACTGTACCTCAATAATTTTTTTGGTATAAATGAAAATTCGGTTGCAACAATCTAGTACAAACAATTTAGAATGGTTCCAATTAAGTTTGCAATAGTGGTGGTGCCAGTGTGAAGTTGGCACCACCATAATTGGAAAATGCTTTATCTATTAAGTGTTTTTGGTAGAAATAGATGTTGTTGAAGAAACGGGTACAACTGAAGTACAAACAAATAGTAATGGTTTTAGTGGTTTTCACTGTGGTGGCAATACCATCTTCATGTGCTTATGGGTGTTCTGTCACTTGTCTCTCAGCATATCAACTTTATCATGCTGGCTTTCTGTGAATTTACTCAAAACTTGCTTATCAGAATAGAGACCTATTTCTAGTAAAACATCTGGCACAGACAATAACAACTCGCATTTGTATTTCCCAAGCAAAATAACGGACAAGAAATTACTTAGAAATGTTTTCGAGTATGATGCTGCCATTGATACCAGTTTTTACCAGTGTCATATTTATAGGACACCTAATTTTTTCCAAATTTATCTTAAATGAAGTAATATAGTGGGAAATAAACATAGTAACAAATAAAAAAACTAAAGTAATTGATTCATGATTTATCATTTCAATGATGTAATGCATTGGTTTTTCATTTTATTGAGTTCTACAAAAACTTACCTTTGGTAAGCTAAACTGAATATTCAGAAATAATTATTTTTTAAGAATGCTAAAAATACTTAGTCAATTATAATTTAGTCAGCAGATAAAATTGTTAAAAAAAGTATACATTGACAATTGATGAAAAATGAACTAAATTAGGGGAAACAAAAATGCAACAGTCATATAAATAGGACAGTGCTAAAAATGGGAAATATATCTATATTGACCCTTGTCCAAGGGCAATCCAGCTTTTAAAGTGTGCAAAGCACAAATAATTTAATAATAGTTTTAGGAAATATATTGCTTACACTTATTGCCCTTCTTTATTAGACAGCTATAATTATTAATTTTTACAGTTATTAACTTGTAGCTTTGTAGCTAAATAATTTTATAATTCACGTTAATTCTATAAATTTTTGCTTGATTAGAATGGAGGAGAGAGCTAAAAGACATTGGGTAGGATGACCATTAACAAAATCTGTTGCTACAGTTAAAAAATCATGGACTTAAAACTGTACTTGGCAATGGAGCCTAGGGAGTCCTATACATTAAAATACTATCAAACATTTTGAGCCATTTATTGAATTTCAGATTTAGAAAATATTTAACAGAATGTTGGTCCATTATGTTTTTGTTCAAATATCATTTGGCCTTGGCATACTTTTGTCGAGTTGTAACTTTGTTCTTCATACATTTTTGTCCACAAATTTTCCATCCTGTCCTTTTAGTACTATGTGAAATTTTGTGTGTGTGTGAGTGTGTGTGTGTGTGTGTGTGTGTGTGTATGTGTGTGTGTGTATATATATATATATATATATATATATATATATATATATATATATATATATATATATATATATATATATATATATATATTAATAATAAATAAGTATAAATAAAAGGTTAACATTTATTATGTTATTAAACCTTTAAGTTATTCCAGGTTTTGCTCTAAGTGCATAATTTTCTTTACTACATTAGCATTCTCTTTGAGTTTCTGCAGGTTGCTAGGTAGTTTTATGTGGTGTTGCCTTCAATTATTGCTTCAGTTGGTAATACACCTTTTGGTAACAGGTGTATTTTTTCTGATTTTCATGTTCTCTATTATTTAGGATTCTATTTTCAGTATGTCTAAAATGTGCTGAAACTTCTAAATTAATCTATCAGAATCAGAGAATATGTAGTATATTGGACCACTTTTCCTCGGATTGGAAAATGTTTTGACAAAATTTACTGTGGGATGAAAATGTTATGGACTTACTCCATTGGACTTTCATGAAGATCAAACAAGAGATAAATTGGACCAATTTCTGAGGACTGAAAAATCAATGGATGAAATTTACTATTCGACAAAAATGCTGGGAACTAATACTACTACACTTAAGTGTGTTCTACAAATAATTTTCAATTAAATTTTTATTGAACAAAATCATTTTCTGAAAGCACAAAAAATAACTGACATAATTACATAAAGTATACATAACAAAATTTTTGCTTCACCTTGGTAAATTTTATGCTTCTGTAAATCACAAGAAGCATTATTTTACCCTGATACTATTTTTGTAGAGAAGTAAATGTGACAGATTTCAGTATTGTCTTATTTTATTTAGAACTCTAGTACTGCTAACAACATTGAAATATACCTGCTTTCATATAATTAGAGCTTTCACATTACCTATCATATTATGGCACAATATGAGTCAGTAAAATGGAAAGAAGTGTATAAGAATATTGTTGGTATTCAAATGAAACACATTAAGTCAAGAACCATATTTTAAAATAAATCAAGAAGGTTCTGTGAAATTTTTCTAGTCATCTTTTCCTAGATAAGAGGTAAACTTCGGAGTTTGTTTTTAATGCAAACTTTAACATGTAGTATTGTTTGCTTTTTAAAAAAAAACAACAGAAGTCTAGTTCAAAAATTGATTTCTCCCGTACACTGTGGCATAAGTCAAAAAGAAAATAATCGATTAGCAAGTTTCATTTGTATGGCAATGACATTTTTAGTGTTAATTCAAATTCATCCTTGATTCCTGTTGATTATGGCACTAGTTGTGTCTGAAGAAGATGCATTTTGATTTGATTTAATTTCTCATAATAAATAACTTTATGTGGTGAATGAGGGAGAAGTCTGTCTAATCTGTTTTTTTGAGTTCCACAATATCTACCCCATCCTTAACAGTTAATAATTGAATGAAAATTAAAAATGCCAACAAAGCATTTCACTCCCTACTAATAATATTTATTTTCTTCACCAAACAAACTACAGATTTGATTTTTTTGTAATACTAACAGAATAGCAATCCACAAATCTAGACTCCACTCCTACCACAATTAGCAAGAGGAAAGCTTAACAAAATGTGTATATTGTGCATAATTTTATATCCAGAACCAGAGCAAGGGCCCATCTCAGCATTTGTTGAATTGGTCACGGAAACGAGTTGAAAAACCTGATGAAGATCAGGGTCATTGACCTAGAAACTGTTGTACATTACTTGTTATAGGGATATTCAATCCTTTAATAATACATTATGGAATTAGTTTACAATGTTGAGCTGTATTGCATGAGTACGTTTTGAAACACACAAGCGATGTTAGAAGCGAGTTTTCAAATGTGTTTGAATGCAAACGAATTGCATATACAATTTTTTGTACAACATCATTATAAATTTATAAGAGAATCAAGTTAATTTTGGAAACAATTTAGTGATATCACGGGTATTTGACATCTGTACGAGATAACTGTGATGGGCTGTTCCGTTTACCTCTACCTCCCAACGATTCTCTCGCTGCGGTTGGCTGCATGTGTGATAACGCAATTGTTCGTGCGACAAAAGGAGAAATACGCCGAAATTGAGGAACTAATCTTTGCAATAGAAAATACAACATCCTCATTGTTATTTCGCGACTACCTCTCCCTCATTCTTCCAACATTATTATATAAAATAAAATGAATACAGATTTTGTTTACATATTTCCATTTTACTCTAAATATATAAGCGAAACGAGTAGTGTGGGGGTTAACACTTTCCTTCGCTGCTAACGCCCTAGGTCCAGAGTGAGGAGCCGCCACTGGTGTGATGTTAGGTGACAATATATACTTCGCCTGGTCTACAACACGCAATTGAAGGGCTCAGTAGAAAAAGGGCCTTATCCCACATTGACTTAGTTCTGAGATACCTATCGAGAGGGTTTTACTAGAAGTTTCATAAAGTAACTCAGAAACCGTGGATCAGTAAAATATTTTCTGAAATACTTTTTTTATACATGTCTAGGCAACTTTCTGTAAGTAATGAGAAAAATGATTAATATATTATTACGTTTATTTGGTTGACCGCAATTGTTCTTGTTCCACAAACATTGGTTCTGTCCTTTATTTACTCTCTCTTGCAAGAAGAAGACTTAATTAGTCCGAATAAATATGCATTTTAAGTATTATAATTATCCCATGTATAGATCCAAAAACACAGCATCTTTTTCATCATTCGCAAATGACTTGAATGTACATTTTTTGCATGTATCTCTTTTGCAAAGATTAATGTCAACGCGCACTTGGACAGCACAAACTTTCGGTTTTAAAAAATATATTCTTATTCGCCATTCCTCGCGTTATTTCTAACATTTTCTTTCTAGTTTTCAGGATATATTTTCCTTTTAATTGATGTTTTATGCACAGGACGAGCATTCTCGTCTTCCGTAACACCCAAACTTGCTGTAACAGCCACATGTAGAGTCAGGCACATGGATTTACCGTGATCCTAAGAAAACTTTATTTCTATTCACTGGTTAACGGTTATACTAACCAAAGTGGCAAGCTTGGATTTCCCTTGGGAATTTATTTATTCAACGTCAAAAACAGTTGAACCCTGTGTGGGATAGCCCCTTGTTGACTGAGGTTTCTGCGAAGCTGATATACAGAACTTTTTTAAACAGAACACTTGCATGTAAGTCCATGCTGGGTTTAAATAACCTATTACACTGAAATAATAGTATTTGAAGTTATATTTAATGCTGGTAACTCAATTTCACAAAAATGTCGGATATCCCGTTGTTCTATAAAGCTCTTCAATTCCTTGTCCTACCTGGAGGATTGCTGCCCAGGGTGGGCACCTAGCAGTGCCGTCTCCCCACTCTGGACTTAGGGCGTTGGTAGCGAAGGAAAGTGTTAACACCCACACTACTCTTTTCGCTTACATATTTAGAGTAAAATGGAATTATGTAAATAAAGTCCTTATTTATTTTAAATTATGATATTGGAAGAATGAGGGAAATATAGTTGCAAAATGACAATGAGGATTTTCTATTTTAAAGGTTGGAATAATACATTTCATAGTATTTAAAAATTCAGGCTCTACGCGTTTCCCCTTCTTCAGTTCTCGTTTTAAAAATTAAATTCTGAAATATTATCAGGTTAGGGCACGATCGGCCATCACTCAATTACGTGTTTCTTTTCTTCAAATGAAAGGGAAGGAAAGCAATTGTTTAAAACTATTGCTCAACTTTCTCCTATTATAAAAAAAATAACTCTAATTTCATGAGTTCATAAAGACTGCAACGCGCTACGGAGAATATCACAATCAGGGACGCTCGCTCACCAGCAGATTGTGATAAATCGAGATCCATCGCCTTGGCACGCCTTGTCCATGAGTGGGGGGACGACTATTGATGGTCACGACTATTGATGAGAGAGATTTTTTCCTTAATGAAATCTGCTCCTTAAAGACGGATATTAAATAAGTGCAATTTTTCCAAACTGAATAAGCCCCTGTCGATCGGGCCTCACTCAAAGCTCTGTGATTTTGAAAAACATTCATTAATTTTTGGGGGGACTTTACATGAAGCATCTGAGACTTTAAAAATGTTCTCAAAAATGGCTCCAAATTTTTTCTTTAAAGTTCTTGTAATAATGGAGTAAAACACTTTTAAAAGTGGCATAGGTCCGATTTTCACTGTTAACTGTGAATTTTCGAAAACTGGAAAAGTTTGATTTTTTCGGCGTCTACCTATAACTACAAAATTAAAGATAGAGATTTTTCCTTGAAGTAAAATTTGTTGCCCATAGTTAGTTCTTTCATTAAGACCATGGAATTTTTGAAAATTTTAGTGGTTTTCACGTAATATTGCGTGAAATACGTGCAATATTAAAAAATTACAAAAACAAGATTTTCTCAAAAACTCGTCCAATTGTTTCCTTAAATATTTGGTAGTGATAGTGCTAAATGCCCTGTATAAGGTGACATAAACGTCATTCAGCCTATTCTGTTTTCTTTTTCAAAAATTACACAAATTTAAGTTTTTTATATCACTCTCACCTCGTTGATATTTACACTAGCGGCAATTAGTTCACATTATTGAATTAACGAATACCTGCACTATAAATGTTGTGTAATAAAGTTTCTCGAAAACTCGAAAGTTTTCTGTGAAAATGAGCTCCAATTTCCGCATTTCCAGAAAGTCTCAAACACCATTTTCTCAAAAAATTCTCTTTCTTTCTTTAAACTTTTCGTACGGACAGTTCGGTTTCGTACGGATAGGATACACTGTTTAAGATGAGATAAAAGCCATTTTACTGTATTCTTTTGTTTTTCAAAAATTACACAAATGTAATTTTTTTGTAAATATTTGCCGCTAGTGTGCACATTTCCAGTAATTTGTTTAGGTTATTGCATTTGTGAGTGGAAGCGCTTCAAATAACTTTCAATGAAGTTTCTCGAAAACTCAAAAGATTTCTGTGAAAGAGAGCTTAGATTTCGCATTAACAGTAACGCTTAAACATTTTCTTAAAAACAGCTCCAAAGATTTGAACGAACATTTTTACACCGGACGAGGGTTTCTTTTTCTTTAATATTCTTGAAGTAATATTTCTGTTCTACCATTAGAAAATTGAAAAACGGGGGGATAGATGACAGCTGGCAAGAGTATATGGCAAGTATGAAAAGACTTGCCGCATACTCTTGACCCAGACGAAAGAAATTAGAAAACTAATTAGTACGAGAAAGTCTGTGCCGTTCTGTTGCACCACTAGTTGATTTCGAGTCGTCACCACCGCCCAGTTTATTTCCTTGAATGTTATTCCCGCTTTCCTATTTCGGCTTCAGCGTTCATAAATCACGTGCCTGATCGTGAACTGACAATTTCAGAACACATATCTACGTTCGAAGTTAAGAAGCTCATAATACTCTATCCATGTGTCCGGATTAATAGAACCTGTTAATTTTAGTTTGTGTCGTAAGGAATTGATAGTGTTCTACACCGGTCTATGGTTTGTTTCTCTCATCCGAAGCTCTATTCGATTCAATTCTTCCCTTTGCCATTTGTATTTCTTTTCTCTCAAAAGTATTCCATATAAACTCATTTACTAGAAGTAGTTATTTCGAGCATTTTCCGATTCTAGTTTCCGGAATATTTCTTGGCACTCGTGGCCTACCTTCCTTTAGCATGACATACGGTATCATGCGCCAACAAGTTATTTCGAATTATTGACGGTGCTTCTTAAGGGCTGTAGGCCGGCGCTCGTCAAAAAAATTGGACCTCTGGAGAAGTTGCAGAAAGTATTGAAGCAATAAATCGACACGTTTAATATGTGCATACCATTTGTGCATACCACCGCAATTTTTGAGGACGAATCTAGTTTCATGTGCCCGCGCAAGAGAAAGATAAATGTTTTTAGATTGGGTTCCATCGTGTCCTATCGTGAATCTGTCTGTATACTTGGGTTTTTCTAACGTGGCATCTGAGGGTATTATCTTAAAGATGGAATATGGCACGACTTGTTGCGTCTTACTCGGCCTTGCCACTAGAATCGCTTCAAATGCAGCACTGCTTAATACGGCCGCGATCATGCGACATCTTGCGACAGGACCGAGAAAGACGCAAAAAATCGTGCCGTATTACATCTTGAAGATAATACCCTCAGATGCCACGTTAAAAACTAAGTATAGTTGGTGCATGCGAGACAATGTAAGCTTGAGAAAGAGTGGGGGTACTAAGAGTTGGGTGAGGACAGCGTGCTACTATATTAACATGATTGATCTATATTAACATTTTTCAAAATCGTTATGTGAGTGCTATTACGAGTGAGGCATCTGTTGCCTGTAAAAATGTCATAACTTTAATAGATTCTGAGAATTTTACTCAAAATTAAATACTTTGCCACGATAAAGCATTCAATATCTCCTTAAGGAATCTCGATGTGTCATGGAAAGTCACTTTTGACGTGTGATGTTCAATATTTTTATTCGTGGCCTAAGATGTGAACAATTTGACCATGTGATATACACATTTAATTGATAATCCCGAAAACATTCTATTTTCCCGTCCCGAGATTGGTTCATATTTTTTGTCTAATTGTTGACGTTCAGTACTAGTACGAAAAGTATTTTCGTCGCGTTTCCTGGCTGTTGTTGAAAAAGTTCTTAAGTGTTGGAATACTGTGTAAGTACGCGTCACTTTCTAGTCACTCTTGAATAAAAATAATATGTCTTTGTCATTTGTTTAATACGCCATTCTTCAAATTTTTGTCCGCTATTCTTAACAAATTCATTATTTTATCCAGTCTTCTGTATTTTCACGTGAATGTTTATGTTGTGTTTGGTAAATGAAAGTTTGTTTCTCCCAACAATCGTTTATTCAGACCAACATTTTTACACTCGAAAACTGTCTACATAACCAAACATCTTCCGAGAACAATAAATCTCCGATGGTTTATTGACACCACTCGACTCTCGTCATGCCGGGCCGGCACTCCCGGTCACCCAGAGCGGACATCCTTTGCTGCAGAAGTCCCACGCCCAGCTGTCACCGCCGGCTGCCTGGCAAGATCCATCTCCGGTGTGGAAGGGTGGCTCCTCCACTCCCACGTATACAGCGATTTTCCTAAGGATGAGCCAAAGTGACAGCTAGTGCCGGCAACATAACTGAAGGTTCTGTGGTCGTTGAGCCTATTAGACTCCCTTTCCGCATTCGTTCGTTTGCAGTTGGCTAACTTGTAAACGGCTTCGACGCTTCCTTTTGTGGTGTCCTTGTCCGACAAAAATATAGTGCGCTGCGAGAAATAATTGATATTAGGAAGTGCAGTGTTATGTGCTCTTCTGTAAAAGTTCTTTTTTTCTTTATATATTACATTGAATTTACTTTTTGTGTGATAAATGTTATGTTTATTTTAAAACCGAGACTTGAATGCGAGATGCGTATCGGTGCACGTGTTTCCGGCTTAAAATCATTTTTCTTTCTATTTACATTCGTGGCAGTTTTCTTTTACTGATTGTGAGAGCATGTTAAGAGATTTTCCACATACGTAATGAAATTTAAATATTTCCCGGACTCACGTACGTGCATATATCTCAGCGAACCTCTTAAGACTTCTTCATATGGATGTTTTCACAGGAGCCATTAGCTCTTTACGGAGGGGCGTGACTGAACAGCAGTCACGGCGGAGGAATACTTCTCTGAACTACATGTGATGTTGAAGTCGTAGGCTTCCGCGGCCGGAGTCATGTGAATGATCTTGGCTGTCCGAGTGACGCCGCGTCGAAGGCTGTTTTCGCGAACTGTCACTTTGGCTCATCCTTTGGGAAATCGTTTTACAGCAGGCGCCCCCGAGCCCTCCCCGGCTCGGTTCGTGCATGGGCTAAGGCCTCATTCACAATGCTAACTTAGACGTAAACGTAACGTAGCCGCAAAACCTACAAATGACTTACTAAGCAAGACCATGCACAATGCCCTGACGTAACCGTAGACGTAAGTCCGTGGACTTAGGAGTTTACAAGCTACAAGCTTTTACGTTAAGTTTTTGTCGGAATTCTACCGAACATCAATCAGAGAGCAGCATGGGATGTCGATTTCAGATTCTGTTGAGGTAATTTGTGGTTATGTTGTTTTGTTATTGTAATGTAGAAAACTAGTTTGCGAACAGTTTTGATGCGTGTAGTGTATTCAAAGTAAGAATTTGGGTCATTTTTTTGTGACTTTGACTTGACATAGTGAATAAACTGATTAGTTCGACGAATTAATCGTGAATTTGGTACAAGAAAATCCTTGTTTATACGATGAAATGCGAGCATTACTACAACAGCTACTCTATGAATATATTACGACAAATCGATAGAAATATCGAAGGATAAGCTAGAAACGATGGTAGAAAGATCTTTTCTCCGTGCTAGAAACGAATCGATGAAATTTCAGTTCGTTGAATTCTGATTGATTCACCGGGAATGGTAGCTCAGTGCTTCAACTGATGTCACTGCAGTGCCTCTTACCGGGAGGTCCTAGGTTTGAGTCCTGACGACGGCAGGATTTTCGACACTAGCTTTTCAGCTAGATCGAATTCAGTCGCTGTCTGGAGGCAAATTCTAGTGGCCGGCTGCTCTGATCGGTAGTTTTCCGTGGTTTCTCCGATCATCACCACGCGAATGCCGGAGCAGTACCCTAACAAACGGGCCACGGACCGCGCGCTATCTTTTCTTCCCCTTGTCCTATCCTCTCCCCTTACACACACACTTATACTAACATGCACTACACTACCACATATTCTGGGGGACCGGTCGGGAGCTTAGAGCTTGTCCCGACCGGGGCGGTGCCCCGCTGGTGGGAGAGTCCTGGTTAGGGGGAAACCTCACTAGCCGACGCTAGGTCGGCGCCGGATCTCACCATCCAGCAGGGGAAGATCACTGCCGTCTCCCGAGGAAAAAATGCACAACACTTAATTATTAATGACCTAAGCTGTTGAAGTGCCCGGAATAATTAACCAACCAACCAACCAACTGAATGGTTCAGGCGAAACGTAAGTTCCAGCTTAGTCCGTCATTGTGAATGCTTGTTTTTACGTCTAAGTTTACAGCATTACGTTACATTTAAGTCTGCATTGTGAATGAGGCCTAAGCCTCACCACCCGTACAGGCTTGCGCCACCTCTCTCGGGCGATACCTCCAACTCCTTTTGAACGACTCTCCTCCGTCTCAGGACACCTGGCGCTCACTTACAGCAGACGCTCATTGAACTTTAAAGTTCAATGCTTTTGTAGATTTAAATATTTTCTCATGATGCTACTGTTTTTACCTCGTTTTCTAGTAAATAAAGTTCCGCAGATTGAATACTACTAAAGTAATTAGTAAAAAAGATTTCAGTAAATGAAGAATACCTTTATTAACAACTCCTGAAAATGTCAGTTTCCTGATGGAAATGTCATCTGAAAAAAAGTACATTTAGTATTAAAATTATAAGTTTTCAGGAAATGGTCTTTAAAGTTGCAACCGTCAGAACATGCCAGCTCGATAACCTCCCTCCTCAGAATAATAATTTTCTAATAACCACTTTATTTTGACACATTTCTTATGTTGGTGAGCTTCACAACATAAAGTTTTCAATTTACTTACTGCATGCCTAAGTCTTTCAGTATTTATGCTCTACATTATGTAACAGCTAAAAGTATTGCAACCAGCACCTAGGCCCAATTAGGGGAGGAATTCAAATATAAATAATAAAAGAAATACGTGTAAGAGTGATACCAACATAATTCAAACATAGTTTTAAAGAGAAAATTATGGAATTAAGAAAAAGAAAGTACAAAAAAAATAACAACTATTTTTTGGCTTCAAACTCGTTCCGTAACTCCTTAACTCGGCTTGTCGGCTTCTTCTGGAAACTCTCCCGTTTTCTCATGGAAAAATCTACTTTATGCACATCACATTTTATTCACTAGATTGTAAGATACTTTGGCTACTGACGTTTTCTTGACCCATACATTCACAAAAGTATTTCAAAATAAAATAAAACTTTTTTGAGAATAACGCAACTTGAAATTTTCATTCTTCTTCACATAGTTGTTTTGCAATGTTTAGAGGAGTAATCTATTGGTCCCTATCTTCATGCTTCAATGTTGCTGTTCCGAAGAATAGAACAGCAACATTTTCAACAGTTTAGCAAACACCGAATTAAGTAGCCTAAAATGTTATTGACGTTAAAATGCGATAAAAATATGATAAAAATATAATAAAATAGTAGCACTCAATATAAAACTAGGTGTGGTAAAGAAGAATTAAAATTTCAAGTCGTCTTATTCTAAAGAAATATTTATTTTATTACGAAATAATTTTGTGAACAGAACTTTCAAGAAAAATCCTGTGGTCAAAGTATTTTCCAAACATCAACTTTCTTGCATTATAATGCATTACTATTAGAAACATTTGTTTTGTCTCTGACATCATGTGTGTTCTGAATATTCATTGAATTATTAAATGTTCATTACATTTCATATGTAATAATTAGAGCCCGGAATTTTGGCAAAATGCCTTTTTATAATTGTTACGATTTGACTTTTAACGATAGGAATCACTTAATTGTACTTCTGGAGTTGTTTTAGCAGATTTTCATTTTGCCTTTTTTTGCCTATTTTAGCTTCTGATGCCTATTTTTGGCATTTTGCCTTTTCCATCCTTATTTATGGCCTTTCCGACTTTTTCATTATTATTTTACCTTTTCCCCCTCCTGACCCCAATTTCTATTAAGTTGAAAACATACCTGCTATCCTGAGCAACATGAAGTCGTGTATTGTCTTTCTGTGGAGGCGGAGGCTCCAGCGTCAGGTTGTGTTAAAAAATCTAAAAGTGAAAGGAAGATGATACGAGTGAAGAGTTTTGATATTTTTCTGTGATGCTTGTGGACTTGTCCGCTCACGAAAAATCTCTTCCTATGTTTGTATATGGCCTTGGATCTCTTTTGAGGACAGAGCTGACGGTACATGATTGTACACTTCTCAGTTCCCTCTTGTTCTCCCTTCCCTTCTGGCGATTGCACAAGTGCGAAGGTCGAAGTCTACAATTCCGTTTTCACAGCTACCATTTTAAGATTCAAATGGGAGTCTACAATAGTAATAATAAATTCGTAGTCGACAACCAGATAGTCAAGTACGATCAAGAACAAAGAAAAGGTTGTTTCCTTCCACGTGAGTGCTAATGTAACATCTTAGAGTTAAAATAAAAAATGTGAATCATTTAATTGTTAATTTTTTACACTAATTACTTTTAAATGGGGATATTTTAATGTGACCTGTGTTTTGCCCCCTACTTTACCCAGAATAAATGCCTTTTCCATACCTATTTCAGTAAAAATAAATGCCTTTTTGAATGCCTATTTTAGGTAAAATAAATGCCTGAACGTTCGGGCTCTACTAATAATTTTTTCGATATTTTCAATGAGCTCCACCGGATGACTGCCTTGCGCAGATAGCCAATCACAATCGCCAAACGATTACGGTGATTGACTAAATGTGTCAGAAAACCAATCGTACTATTGGTTTATCCAATCGTTGGGGCACTACCGAATCCCATCAAACTTTTTCTGCTCTAAGACCTACATAGATGGTTCCATAAGTTTCCGTCCTGATAAAGCCATATCACGCACATCTGTGGAAAAACCTTACCAGCGTATATAATCTTATCTTTATTTGTTGAAATGAAATAAGTTTGCAACTGACATCTCACTTAGTTTTGTGAATAGAGGTAACTGAGCTGGGAGCGGTGAGTGAAATCTCAAGGTGTACAGCGTCTTCACGACAACTTAGTTAGTTAATGCCTTACTTTACGTGGCGAGACTCGGGCCATCAGGCCCGCTCTTCGAACCACGTAAATTTCGCTACGCTCCTTTCACCACCTAGCGGAGAATGGAGATATTACCTTGGGATCTCAATTTTGCTCAGAGGCTTCTTTTAGGCTTGAGGATATTTTACATGCAGTAAATCTACTACATATAGTCTACTACATGGGACAGCCGGCTTTACTTACCCTCCGAAGGATTTTTTCGCCCTTAAAAATCTATGGCTTCAATCGGGTTTGAACCCGCAAACTCGGATACAACAGTCCAGTATGTTGACCGTTATACCATCGAATCCGTACTCACCGTACTTACTTCTCATATTGCAAATAATGTTGTAAAGGACTATGGCTTTAAGGATTTTGACCATTCACATTACAGTCCAGATTAGGCACTCTACAACGTCTACCACTTATCAAAACTGAAGCAAACTATCGAGAAAGAAGAGTTTTAGACGAAAGTGGGGTAAATAAAGCAGAACATTTTACGAACAAAAATTCGGGGTATTTTTTCATGGATCTAGAAATGTTGTACAGATTTGGGGTATTTTTTCATGGATCTAGAAATGTTGTACAGCTGTGAAAAGTGGTTCCAAACCACTTTTCACAGCTGTACAACATTTCTAGATCCATGAAAAAATACCCCGAATTTTTGTTCGGAAGGAAAGGAAAGAGAAGTTGAAAAGTGATGTAATTCTTTTCTTTGTATTTTTATTGAGACCGGAAACTTACCAAGTAATAAAGTGGTGATGTGTTGTTTAATAGGTTCTGGGCAGCAGACTCCCACCCGCCCCACATATGTCACACTCACACACAGCTGTGATTATTGACACAAAATCTGATGATTAGGCGAGTGCATTACACATTACTAAGCGCGGCCGAGGGTAGAGATTTCTCTATGTTCTGCTCTTTTCCTGTATCAAGTAACCACAATGATGATTTACCGCATTTTTTACTGGAACTTGGGTCTATGCAGAGAAGAATGAATGAATCAGATGGATTATTGCGGATGCGATGATGTGCAGATACAAGCAGAGGTGGCTCAGGGCATCAACTGATGTCACTACAGCGCCTCTGACCGGGAGATCCTAGGGTTTGAGTCCCGAGACTCGGCGGTAGGATTTGCGACACTAGCTAGGTCGAGTTTTGTCGCTGCCTGGAGGAGAATTCTAGCGGCTGGCTGCTCTAATCGGTAGCTATTCGTGGTTTCTCAATATCAGGCCAATGTTGGAGCGGTACCCCTACAAACGGGCGTTTCTCCTTCTTAATCCTATCCTCACCCCTTACACACACACTCACATACACTACACTAACACCCACGCCGGGAGACCGCTCGGGAGCTTAAGACTTGTGGGAGATACCTGGATGGGAAAACACCGCAAGCCGACATCTAGGTCAGCCCCGGATCGAAGCATCTGGTGAGGGAAGAACACTGCCACCTCCAGACATAAAACATTCACTATACTTACGAGACTAATGACCATAGCAGTTGTCGCGCCTGGAAACATGAAACATAAACCAATCAATCCAAACTCCTTCTCTACCATTGCTTGACCCAAACCAAAGGAGCAAAAAATAAAAAATAAAAATAAAATAAAATTAAATAAAAATAAGAAAAAAATAAAAAATAAATAAAAAATAAAATAAAATTAAATAAAAATAAGAAAAAATAAAAATAAATAAAAAAATAAAACAAAAAATAAATAAAAAAACGTGAATGAAGAGCCGGTTTCCGTATAGAAATAGATTTATTTCTTAACGCGCAGCACACCAATACAGCCACAGAGCAGCGGCAGCGGCGGGGAGGGCGGCCCGGGCGGGCGGGCGGGGCGGGGCGCGGAGTCGCCTCGCCGCGACGCGCCGGCTGAGCGCGCATAGAAAAAGGGCGTAGAAAAGAATAGTCGCAGACGAGCCCCGACGCCGGCCGCCGCCTCCTCCGTCCTTCCCAGCTCCACCCCAAGGCCCTTCCGCCACTGCGGACGAGAACCACTCTCGATTTCCCTCTCAAGGAAACTTCAACGCTATGCATACGGAATCGACGCAAATAATAAGAACTCAGCTTCCTCTTAGAGAACGCAAACCACTCATTTGTGATCGTTTAAAGTATGCTCAAAACCTTACACTTATTTCTTAGATCAAAAAGTTTTACTTTATGAAAAATATCAAACATAAAAGAACTAATAAAAGTTCATCATATTTAATTTCCTTCGAATAGAAAAAAAATAATACTACAGCTTTGAAAATGCAATGTCACATCCCGACCGCAGCCATTTTAGAGCTTATCCCACGCACAAGATGGCGGGCGTAGTCGCGGGGAAGAACGAAGATGGCGGAGGGGCAGCACTGGGCGACACGTGCCGCGAAACACTTTGACACAACAGCAACAACAACAACAGAGTGATTTTTCTTTTTGTTTAAGACACTTAGCTCATAGGCGAAGCACGCGCGCCATGTCGCAGATACTCAAGTTGCCGCACTCCGTTGACAGGGTCAGAAAAATACACATAACCTCACTTCCAGTTTGTTTTTAGTATCACAACGACGAGAACCGTGAGGGAGAAACACTTCTAATACCGAACTTCATTTTTACACATCGATTGGCCATTGTTTATTGCACTTTTCTGAAGACTCGTAATTTAGGAAAATGTTTGACCATTCGTTATTGCGCCACGTTGTCGTGAGAAATGATTGGTTTTAGCTAATTTGTGCGATGTTGAATTTTGTGCAAAGATTTTTTTTATAAGATACAGACACGTGTCAAGTTTCTAACATAATCATATATTCCATTATAAAGAGCATAACGTGTCCTTGGTTGTATCAGAAACAGTTCAGTAATAAATGACTTTCAGAAATATTGGCAGTTATTTCTAGATATTTTGATGAAATATATATTTATAAATTTCCAAGGGCTTCTCTCTAGTTGCTTGTAGATATTTGTTCTACCATTCTTTCGGTTCAGTTGTGATACGTTTTTCTCAAAATGTTTCAAAATGTATTTTTACCGCTTCGAAAGAAATGTGAATATCATTTCAATGATGTCAAAATGTTACTGAGAGACTCTCGCGTACGCTAGATTCTGTGCAGCTCTGAACGATATGCTACACATTTCTATTCCAAAATAAATCCACCACCATGTGTTCATATTAATTTAAACAAGCCTTGACAGTAAAGAAACAGTTCTTTAACTGACATGAGGCTCAACATATTTTAAATATAATTCATTTTGCTTTTGCTGGAAGAGTTCGGAGTCAAACCTACAACATTGAGTGATATTTGCCTTTCGGGCAAACAAGCAAACTGGAAGTGAGTGGAATTGGTGATCAATTTAAATGGAAACTGTCCAGAAGCTTTGCGAAATGAACACATCACATTTTAGTTATTTTTCGGTTGATATATGGACAGGTTTTGGGAATTAGAGTCACTAACACTTCAAAAAACTTACACCTATCTCCATTAAGTTTTTCGCACATTTTACACGCAATATAATAGTCTTCGTTTATAACGCGCCTCCATTTCCCATAATTTTGAATGCATATCCTACAAACAAGTTTATAATCGACGCATTTCTATACAGTTATGACTGCATTTTACTCACAGTCAGAAATGCGTCACACGTGTTCTAATATAGGAATACTTTTCCTGAGATAATTGTGTGTTCACTTTGGTAGTTTCATTCGTTTCATTATAAATAATAATGTTTTCTTAGGAAATTGAACATTGAACTTTGTTTCCATGTAAATATATCACCGAGTGCTCGTATATTCTGGGATGAAATAATATGAATTCGCCAGAGATACTCCTATATGTTGAGTACCAATGGGATTGTATCCAAAAACATTGATGTCCATAAATTGCGTTATACAAAATACAGCACCGTAATACATACAGTGGGGTACATCGACTCACGTCTTCAGTTTTTTATCTTCTGAATACTCATTTTCTATAGAACGTGATCACATGCACTTTGTCTTACAACTATTGTTTCTAGAACATTCATACAACACTTGAAACTTAAAATTGTGATAAACGTAGATACATTCTTATTTGAACAAGACATGAGTCGTGCATATTGCCTCAAGCTTCCAGCTTCGTTCCAAGATCTCTAATTGCAGATCTTCCAACTGCAGGATCGATACATGAGAAAGCAGAATATCGCCCTATGTCTGTGTCTTCCTTTGCTGGCAGACATTGCAGGACAACACGTGTTCAAACAGTAAACATACACTAAGAGAGAATTTTTTCATCCCAGACAATTCGAACAAGATTATTTATACTTCAGCTGTATTGACATCACAACAGCTGTATACACTATACATTCATCTTTTCTCTATGTTTATATATGCAGAGGCGAATTGCCATCAAAGCAATAATATCAGACAGGAAGTATTTGTTGATTTTAGTATCAACATTTTTCTGAAGAACCTGTCAACGGAAAAGAACTATTTTCGAGTTTTGCTTTTCTCATCTCTTAAACGGCGACACTTTAAAAACATTTTTTAAAAAATTGTGCCATTTGTATATACAAATTATGTTTAGGCACGCGAAGTAAAACCTAAAAAATAAATTTCTTTCATTATATCCCCCCACGCATTTGTTTTCAAAATATCCGAAATATCCCCATTATGATCCAAAATTTTAAGACTACTTTTTTCTAATATTGTTGGCACTTTTATTCAAACTACAATCTATTGTATTTCATTAATCATAATTTATGTATCAATTTTACTTGAGTCTCGAACACTTGTCACCGTAATCGAGAATATGCACAATTGAGTCAGTAAGTTGTGACTTATTTATGAAGGAATGAATTTTGACACATTGATGACATAGCAGGTAACACATGTAATAGTTATGCTATTTTTGCATGTCATTTTTATGATAATAGATGAAACCGGTTGCAGAGAGTCGATTTAATTGCTCTAAAATAACGAGCCATAAAAATTCTTAGTTTTCAAAATGTATGTGATGTTTATTTTTACCTACTTTACCAAATCTTTTATAGTATATTTATAAAAAATTTGACTAGCAATGCAATCTTGCCGTTCATTAAAAGAAATATTAATAGTAGGTAGTTAATTTCGTGGTAAGCATGTTTCACATTTTATCTCATTAAATTCAAACATTATTGTTTCTTCAAAAGCACAGGAAACTATTAGTTAAGTGCTTGAAAGGTCATTTCGAACTAAGAATGGATATTTATTTTAGAAATATATTTGCCATGGATTTTGAAAAAGTTTTTCCATTGTTGGATTAAGCTACTTCATATAGAATGAAAAATATAAATATTTACTTGAAAAATATTAACAAATTAAACCTTCCTTAAATTTTTGTTATTCATTAATACACACCTCACACATGTTCATTTAGTATCAAAGAAGTAATATAAGAATCCGAATATGTATCGCCAACTTGAAATATAGTTACTGTATGAAAAATTAAAAATAATTTTTGGAAAACCTTCATGTAGCTACAATATATTAGAACAAAGTGAGTTTGAAATACACGCTCAAGTTCCTGGCAAGAAGTCGCAGGAAAATTTCCGACTCCTGCAACACAATAGTTTGCATCAAAACTACGGAAATTTTCCATTGTCAAGAAAAAATTGTGCTTATTGCTCGGGATACGAGATTAAACTTGAGTGGGCTCCAATCGATTCTCGACGAGTTACTTCTAAACATTCGAGAATCGATTCTCGGGAGCCGGATCCCCAATATGGCGGCTTGGCGCGAGTGCCTTGCGACGATAACAGGTCGACTTCCAGAGTTTGACAATTTTTCTTTACAAATGTTTCATATAAAAACCAACGTTCTTAGTATTTTCTGTTACAATTTATCAACACTCTAAAGTACTTAAAAATATATATGTATATGTATGTTTATATATATGGTACGCTTATATCTAAGCACGTGTGGAAAGAGAATGTGTTTACGATTTAGCCGTCTGGATGAGGGAAGATCAAAAGACGGCTTCGGAAGAGGGACATAGAGGAGAGAGGATAGCCCCTCCACGGTGCCCCCGGACCCCCTGGAAAGGGGGCTTCTGGCCCCCCGTCGTACACAGAATTCTATGACGGTACCTTCGCTGACCGGTGAAAAGTGCGCGACATCTGTCGTAGTATGGGATTGCGGTTTTGTCAGCACGAGACAAAACCAAGATTGTTTTTTTTCTAGAAGTTGAGGCCGATTTCACCACAATCGAAAGTCTAAAAGTAGAGTGAAGTAAACTGTGCGTAGATGAGATGGAGTCAAAAAGTTGATCCTGGTGAAATCGGATAAATGAATCTTTGTTACTCATATGGCTTCATTATCTAGTTTTCCCATTTGAAATGTTAAATTTATATAGTGTATCGAATAGTTCAAACCCTGAAGATTTTAAATAACTTAATCTTTGCCTTTGCAAACAAAAAATGTGGGCAAAATAATAAATTTGCTCCTTTATAAATTTATATACTTAAAAATAACACAATGATGTTATATACTATTAAATTAATTTTTTAGCATTAATAGCATATTTTTAGCCAAACAAGTGGACGCTTTTTAGAGAGAGAGAGAGAGAGAGAGAGAGAGTTGGGCGATTTTTGATTTATTGATATTAAGAAATATAATGCACTGGAATACTCTGCATGAACAATTGATTTTATCATTTTCACATAAATGTTCAAATTTCAATATATGAGTACAAAGTTCACTTAGGCATTAGAAATATTCTCTGAAATATTTCTAAACATTGTGCGTGAAAGTTAAAGTCAGGTTTGCTCAAAAGATTTTGGTACAGGTACCCAGTTGTGGGCCTCTTTCTCGTGTTAAATAAGTTTTTACTTTCCATTGTGAAACATTATTTTGTGTTACCACAGTCGTCATCAAAATCTCGGGAACCGCTTTTGACCACAGTGAAGGTAGTCAGTGATCAGGTCAACGCCGATGCGATCATTGCGATCGGAATGCTAAAGCTTACGATGTGCGCTTGTTTCTGTCAGCGAAGGCTACCGATGTTTGACGAAGGCGCCCGAAGAAGGGTGAAGGGTTGCAATGGTGACGCTTTCGCATTCTTTCGGAACTTCTCGCCTCAAAATGGCCGTCAAGGTGACGATGCAATGGACATACATCCAGAAAATTAATTTTACCCGTCCCTTGTAAGACGTTTTCGTGAAATAGAATTTGAAATTATTGTTAGTTTACAAAGTTGAAACGTTCTTTAAGAAGTAGTGAATCTACAGTCAACGAATTTGCTTGAAATCCAGCAAAAACGTATTATATAATTCCCGCATCATTTTAAAATAATTGAGATAAGAAATATTATTTCATTATTTTAATTGCTCTTTTCTCCAAATTTCATAGCTCAAAGTTAATAAATTATAAGTCTGCAGAAGACCATTTGACCCTGGAACCCAATATATATATATATATATATATATATATATATATATATATATATATATATATATATATATATATATAGTCTTATTTGAAAAATAACTTCTATTTATATTTATACCTGCACAGAACGAAAAGTGTACATTCATGGTTGAGATTGGTTAAATGAATTGAAATGTAGAGGAACCGTTCATCTTTGTCCCACCAGCGAGAAATTCCGTCAGGAGCTGCGTCGTGAACGACGAAATCATCAGTTTTGCATCTCGGTCACGCGTCGCTCACTCGCCGGCGCCGAAAGCGTCACCAACCCCCGATATAGGCAGAGAGACTGGGCGCCTGAGCAGGGCTGGGCCGCGGGGCGGGGCGGAACAGGCGGGGCGGGCAGGGCTGGGCGGGGCAGGGCGGGGCGCGGCTGAGCGCGTGGAGTCACAACCGTAGAGAGCGCGCGGCGCGGTGCCGCTGGACCCGGTCGCGGGGACCGACTCTTCTTGCGTCGGCTCTCGTTCGCGCCGGCTGTCCAGGAGGGTATCCTCTTCACACCAGACCCGCGCACTCGGCACACACTCACAGCACACATACACACTGAGCGGCGCTCGCCGCGTTCGTGCGAAATGAACGGGTCCGGCCTGACCGGTTCCGTTGCGAACGGGTCTCCTCTGCTTCGCCCTCTAGTTGTAGAGAGACGCCGCCGTGCTGGTTTTGCTGCGAACGGGTCCGGAATGAACGGGTCCAGCGTGACCGGTTCTGTAACGAACGGGTCTTCCACCAGTGGGCGAGGCGCGCGCGCGCGCGGAGAGACGCTCAAACGGGAGTCGAACAACGGACATGCGGGCGCGGGGCATGGTTTTCTTGAGTCCACACCAATAAAAGTAGAGTTCGACGGATATAGGCTGGGAACGCCACGAGTGGAGCGCCGCCGCTCGCGAATCAACGGCGAGTCGATTCCCAGGAATCGACTCAAGAACCAGAAGTAAATTATTCATCGCTCTTTGCCCGTTTTGGGAGCGTATAAAAAACGAGAACTATATATTCGTTCTCTTTTAACAACTCCTGCTGATTTTTGTGAATATTATTAAAACACATTGCTTGAATCGAATTGTGGAACCGTTTAACAATGAGTTTGGCAACCAATTCATGGATACCTCGAATTCGGAACCGTTTTGGAGCTAAAGAACCTGTCCACGAAACTAGTACCGTCGCATTCGGTGAACACGGTGGTCCTTTTGAAGTAAGCTCTGGTTCTGGAATCGATTCGCTGGCCGACTCCTCAGGTCGTGGCCTTGGCTTGCCGGCGGAGCTGCCGTTTTCGTTCAATGCGCTGCTGCCCGTCGCCGCGAGTCGGAATGAGATTCGGTTCCTCGGACGATCTCGGAATTGAGAATTCCTTCTTTGCATCGAACTGAATGGAATGAGGACCTCTGCCTTGCTTCTAAACGTGTCTAGAGTAAAAATCGACTCCTGCCGGTCATGACAATACACTATTGGCAGGAATGGAGGCACCTATTATTTTATAATACTGATTATCTTCATCGCTATTAGTAATTTACAACTTTAGCTCCAATTATGTTTTCAAAGTAACACCCCTTTTGAAAAGAAAAATTTCCATAAAAGATCACATCAAGATAATATGTTTCGCAAAGATGTACATTTTTATCATAGTAAACTCTTAGCATTAGTCCATTTCGACAATTTCCATTTGAGTACAAATTTATAACAATAATTTTAAAAAAATGTTTGTTGATTAAAAGTTTCGTCTCGACGAGAATATTTAGTATGAATGACAGTTTCTTAATATCAAATTACACACAATACTTTGAAGATATAATTTGTTGCTTTTTCCTCTCGCAAATATTTTCATATACATATTTTAATGTTTAATTCCGACGAAATCATGGGTGTTTGAACACTACACCTCACATCTTTCTTCTATTTCAAGAAATGATTAGAAATCAATTTTTCAGGCTCATCGAAAATAGCGTCAGACTGTCTTTCTTCTCTATGCGTAAAAACCTTGTTTCTCTGGATGCTGTAGTACCAAGACAATATAACATGATATTCTGGTAGCTAATATTTTAATTTCACTGTAAAGGGTAATATTTTTTTAGTCGTTTGGACGTACGTACAAAAACTTATCTTTTTACTCCCCAGAGTTATTTCCTTGTTAGAAAATTACTTCACAATCAATATCAAAAATGAAATGTATTATCTAATCATTGCATGATCACCCTAGCTGCAGTTCCTCTTGAGTGAAAAAAAAAACTTTGTTGGATTTGGATAAATACTCATGATCAATTATCTGATCTGATAGTCGAGAACGATTCTTTAACTTTTAAAAATCCCAATTTTTATCTAAAATACAGAATCCTTAGATTTAAGAAACCAACAATTAACCGAGTTCTGTTCCTTTGCAACGTGCAAATAAGAACATTGCAAGAGCGATTCCTCATGTGATTTTTATAAATCATGAACGATTCTCCGATCTCGAAGTCGAGAACGATTCATCCACCTCGACATCAAATATCGAGTCTTTGAATTCAAGAACGATTTTTAACCTGAATAATCAAAACAAAGCAAGCGATAGCCCTCATTTGATCTTGGCGACAACCTCATGAACGACTGATCCCGACCCAGTCGGGATGGACGACCCAGGGAATGGAAAACGATTCTTTCACCTCATACTCAAATACCAAATCTTCGGTTTCGAGAAAGATTTTCCTATCGTACCGTTTTAATCTGAGTAAAAAAAAAGAAGCAAGGGAAAATCCTCATTTGATTTTCGCAACAACTTTATGAACGACTGATCAATCTATTACGGAATCGTGGACGATTCTTTCACCTCAACAACCCGAATCTCCGGGTACAGAGAAGAATATCTTTTCGCACCGCTTCAACCTCAATACAAAAGCACGAAAGTTAGAGACCTCATTTGATTTTGGCAACAACCTCATGAACGACTGACCATCCAATCTCAGAGTCGAGAACGACTCAGTCACCTCAACACAGAATTTCCGGATTTAGAGAAAATTTTCCTATTCGTACCGTTTTAACATGAACACAAAAGCGCATAGCTAGCGAGAGCGTTCATTTGATTTTGGCAACAACCTCATGAAAGACTAACCATCCAATGTCTGAGTCGAGAACGACTCTTTTACTTCAACAAACACCGAATCTCCAAATTGAGGGAAGATTTTCTTTTTCTTACCGTTTCAACCTGAACACAAAAGCGCATGGCTAGCGAGAGCCCTCATTTGATTTTGGTAACAACCTCATGAACGACTGACCATCTTATCTCGGAGTCGAGAACGACTCTTTCCTCAAGAAGCACCGAATCTCCCAATTGAGAGATTTTTCCTTGCGTACGGCTTTAACCTGAATAGAAAAGCGAGTAGGTAGCGAGAGCCCTCATTTGATTTTGGCAACAACCTCATGAACGACTGACCATCCAACCTCGGAGTCGAGAACGATTCTTTTACCTCAACAAACACCGAATCTCCGAATTGAGAGAAGATTTTTCCTTGCGCGCGGCTTCGACCTGAATAGAAAATCGCGTAGCTAGCGGGAGCCCTCTTTTGACTTTGGCAACCCCCTCGTGAACGACTGACCGTCCGATCCGGGAGCCGAGAACGATTCCTCGTGGTGTGGGCAGGCGGGCGGGCGGAGGCGCTCATCGCAGCGTGCCGAGCGCGGCGCGCGTGTGGCGGCGGCGCGAGGTGGCGGCGGCGGGCGGCGGGGCGGCGGCGGCGGCGGAGGGGGCGGCCTGCGCGGAGCCGCGGCGTGGCCGCAGGGGGGCGGGGCCGGGGGCGGCGGTCGGGGGGCCGAGCCCCGCCGCCGCCGCCGGCCGCTACAGCCCGCAGTCGAACGAGTCCCACTCGGAGAAGCGCGAGTCCTGCGCCTGCAGGCGGCGCTGGCACGCCTCCAAGTAGGCGTCCTGCACGCGGTACATCCCTGAGTTGGCCTGGAACATCAGCGTCTCCAGGATGCGCTCGTTCTTGATGGCCTTGCTCGGCAGCACCACCTGCGCACCCACGCAACACGCACGTCACGACACACGAAAAAGAAACAACTAGGGAAAGATGAATGAGTGAGTGAGAGAGAGAGAGAGAGAGAGAGAGAGAGAGAGAGAGAGAGAGAGAGAAAAGGAAGAAAAGAGGAAAGAAAGAAAAGAACAGCTAGAGAAAGAGAGAGAATGAAAGAAAGAGGGAGAGATAGAGAGAAATAAATAATGAAAGAAAGAAGGGGAGAAGCGAAGAAAGAACGAGGGAAAGAGAGAAAGAGGAAAATAATGAAAGATGAAAAGAAAGAAAAAGTGAGAAATTAAGAGAGAATGGAAATGAGAGAGAAAGAAATAAAAAAATAAAAAATGAAAGCAAGAAAGAGAGAAAGAATGAATGAAATATATAAATAAATAAATAAAAAGACAGAGAATGAAAGAAAGAAAAAAGAGAGAAAGAAAGACAGAAATAAATAAAGAGAGAAATAAAGAGAGAAAAAAAGAAAGGAAAATAAATTTGGTATACAGTAAACTGTGCCCACAAGATTAAAGATAAACACCACATACTCTTAACGGTTTGTAGAATTGCTCCTTTTTTATACCATTGTAGAAAATTTGTTTCTAAATTAATCAAAATATGTGGAAAAGAAAGGAGAGGTGTCTTATTACGACTTTCCTTTCAAAAGTAAGTTTCTTATTCTTTCTAATATAAATTGTGTTATTTCGGTTCTTTGTTGTAAGTGACACTATTGAGTGTTTACATCTGTTATATAGCACGTATTATTTATTTGTTGATCTTATTTTTAACAGAGTCTGGTATCAACAACAATTTGATGAATTTCATGACCTTTTCTTTCATATTTGGAAGTAATATTACTGATTACTACTACAATTGGGAACAATAATGTATCAAGAAAACCAAAAGGGGTAATGAATATTAAAAATATTAGCAGTGGCCCAGGAGTGGTCAACATGTTTTAAACTCATTTATTTTCAGGTTTTCTCATTTTCGTTAGAACATTTTTAATTGAATTCAAATTTATTAACTGATCTCAAATACACTTGTTTACTTGCACTCATACACTCAGTTGTAGTTTTGAAAAAAACATCCCAAGAATGCATCAAAGCGTGAAAAAAATTACCGGAGTTACGAAAATATCTATTAGAAATAAGATTAAAATTATAAATACGCAAAATTATAAATACGTAAAATTATAAATATGTAAAATTATAAATACGTAAAAATAAATGTATCCCTTATTTTGCGTTGGAAAGTAACGATTGAAACGTCATGAAATAAAAGAAATTAATGATACCACATTGTTTGTTAAAAATAAGTTAATAAGTTAACCAATATAAATCTGTGTGTCGGAGGTATGGAACACTACGTCCCATTTACTAAATTTTACAGGAAAGATGTTTTACTTCAAACTTAGAAACAGACTTGGTATTATTTAAAAGCATTGTAACTCCGCAAATTCTTGAAGTACAACGTAGTGTTCTATATCTCTGGGAAGAGGATAGTATACTCATCGGCGAAAAATGGACGTAGTTTCACCTCCGACCAACGGAATAGAATACACTCTGATTTAAACGTAGTGGCACTTCAAAGTCAGGAGCTGCATGGAGAGAGGGGCTCTGTCACCCAATGGGAAGCTTCGCTATGACTTTAATTTTGGGTATTTGAGCTGCCGATTGGATGACACTGTTGCCCCCTCTCTCTGCAGCTCTTGAATTCGAAGCGCTCAAACCTGTCGGGAGCTTAGAGCTTGTCCCGGCTGGGGCGGTGCCCCGCTGGTGGGAGAGTCCTGGTTAGGGGGAAGCCCCACTAGCCGACGGTAGGTCGGCGCCGGATCTCGCCATCCAGCGGGGGAAGATCACTGTCATCTCCATAGAAAAAAACATGCACTACACTAACGGAACTAATGACCAAAGCAGTTGACGCGCCCAGAAACACGAAAAAACCAGACCAAACCAATCGAAGGGCTCAAGGGCAGTGTAGGAGTGGAACGGAGGAGTGGCTGACCTTGATGAGCTCCTGCGGGGAGATGCGGTAGAGCTTGAGGTCGCGCGCCAGCCGCTCCATGATGCAGCGGAACTCGAGGCGCGCGTCCACCTTGGAGGACGTCTTGGTGCGGATGCGGTGCCGCGCCCACCCCAGCATCGCCTCGAACTTGCGCACCTGCGCACACGCCCAAATCAACCTCTCACTCACTCGACGCCTCGAACTGGCGCTCCTGCGCGCCCGCACGCTCACTCATTGCCTCGAAATTGAGCACCTGCGCACACGCTCCACTCATCTTCTCACTCACTCGTCGCCTCGAACACCTGCGCACACGCTCCACTCATCTTCTCACTCACTCGTCGCCTCGAACTTGCGCACCTGCGCACACGCCCAAATCCATCTCTCACTCATTGCCTCGACCTTGCGCACCTGCGCACACGCTCCACTCATCCTCTCACTCACTCATTGCCTCGAACTTGCGCACCTACGCACACGCCCCCTCGTCCTCTCACTCACTCATTGCCTCGAACTTGCGCACCTACGCACACGCCTCCTCGTCCTCTCACTCACTCATTGCCTCGAACTTGCGCACCTACGCACACGCCCCCTCGTCCTCTCACTCACTCATTGCCTCGAACTTGCGCACCTACGCACACGCCCCCTCGTCCTCTCACTCACTCATTGCCTCAGACTTGCGCACACGGCGTCGCTCACACACCCTCTCGTTCACTATTCAACCTTTCACTAATTCTCTCGGATTTATCCACTTGCGCCCACGCCCCTCGCTCACTCATCCTCTCAGACACGAACTTAGACTTACCCTAACCAGTGGTGGCTCGTGGGTATTCGCACGTTCGCATGTGCACACCCAAATAACTGCGGTGCAAAGTTTCTTAAACATTTCTTAACATGAGGGGAATACAAGTCTTTTCAGAGGGTTTCCGAAACATGGTGTTTCAAAACACGCGCCGTTCGGAAGCTGCCATTGACAGTCCGCCGCCAATGCCCTTCGTGACAGCAGGCTAGAGCACCCTCAGGAAATGCGAGCGAGCAGCCGGGGTCGGTAGCTCCCACGGGGGTGAAGGAGAAAAGAGGGGGAACATGGTGGCTTACGGGAGGTGGGAGCACACTGCGGACCGTGCGGATATTACTGCGCAGACGCGACCTCTGGAAGTGCCTTGACATGTCGTGAAGATATAACACTCGGCTAGCACAAGCTTTTAAGAGAAGTAAGTGTGGCATTGATGGAAGAAAGTGTGAGATATCTCTCCACTTGAATAAGCTCTCACCCCTTCCAAAGCTATTCTTTGGTAGCGCGCGAAACGCAAACGCATTGCTGTGCAGTGTTGCATTCATAAGTGTTGTGTTAATCGAATGTTATTTGCAGATTTTAAAGGGAGTTGCAATTACAAATCCATTCCTAAGCACGTGAAAACCAAAATGTATTGTGTAAACGTATGTAGGAGGCTACTTTTTAATGCGTTTTGAAAAACCGAAGTTAGAGTGTTCGTTTTTCTGTGAAATGTGTTTGTACAACTGACAATGAATAGCGTCGAAAACATTAAAATAACATCAATGGAAAAGTCACAGACAAAATTGCTGAAAAGAAACAGCATTTACTGAAGCGACACAGACTTTGTGTTTCGTCAGTCAGTGTAGACGTCAAACAATCCAGATTTTTTGAGTATTGGGTATAGAAACTTTTTGTGGACTTTTTGAGTATTGGGTACTTTTAAGCGTAAATTTGTACAGCGAGTTTATTGAAAATACTTCGTAGCAAAAGTGTGAGTAAAAAAGTTTCGAATCAATGTGTTTCTTGACACCCTTTGAAAAACGTTCTGGAAGTGCAGAATCATGCGGTAACACGACACAAGTAGTAAATACTTCGGAGGGGTCCTTGCGGAGCGAAGTCGAAACGAATGTTGTGAAAAGAAATGCGGTCAACCCTCGTTGGGGATAAAAGGAACTATTCAACATGTTATCAAACTTCATGAGATGCCTTGTTTCTAATTGTCATTATCTATGTTAGTGAATATATATGTATGCTTGTAATGTATGCCTGTATGTATGGGCATGTCTATGTGTGAGAATGTGTGTGTGTGTGTGAGAGAGAGAGAGAGAGAGAGAGGGAGAGGGAGAGGGAGAGGGTGGGAAAAAGGGAGAGAGAAGAGGGGCGTTGCACACCCTAATAGTATGACCACGAGCCGCCACTGATCCTAACACTTACTTTTATCAATCATATAAATAACTATTGTAGCACTGACAAAGTCTGCAAATCAGCTGAAAAAGTGTACATAATAATATTATTTACGATATGATTAGTAAAAGTGACATCTTATAAAATAATAATACAAAAAAATAATAAAATAACTTTTACCACGGGTTTCAAAGAATTTTATAGAGCCTTACGGATTTTCATTTTCAAGTATACAAATCATTTAATTGCGTTCCATTAGCCCTAGTGCGAAAAATTTGAACATTTAAGGAATACGTTAACGTCTCTTATCTTTATTATTTGTAATAGTTCTCTGACGTTTTAAAAACAGACTTTACAATATTCCTGTCTAACTAATGTTTTTGACTTCACGTACATGCTCAGTGATTTTATAATATAGATAATTTTTTTTATAAAATGTTACCTGAAACCTGTTTTAGTAAGTGTCTTCAACAAACATGAATCCTAGATTTATTAAAAAATACCCAATTAGGGTTAAAACGTCAAAGAAATGTGCTGGGAAAATATTTTAGTCTGTTATTAAGAAGACCATTACAATTAAAAAATTGAAATTTTCCCACGACGTGCATGCCCTAAAAATGACCACGGGGTCAGCGGGAGAGATAGCTCTGTGCATCAACTGATGTCACTACAGCTCCTCTGACCGGAAAGTCCTAGGTTCGAGTCCCAATGTTGGCAGGCTTTTCGACAATAGCTTTTCAGCTAGGACAAATTCAGTCGCTGTCTGGAGGAGAATTCTAGCGGCCGGCTGCTCTGATCGGTAGTTTTCCGTGGTTTCTTCGATCAATACCAGGCGAATGCCGAGTAGTACTCTAACAAACGGGCCACGGACCGCGTGCGATCTTTCCTACTTCTTTCTTGTCCTTTCCTCTCCCCTTACACATACTTACACTAACATGCACTACACTACCACATATTCCGGTAGGTCGGTCGGGAGCTTAGAGCTTGTCCCGGTGCCCCGCTGGTGGGAGAGTCCTGGTTAGGTGGAAACCCAACTAGCCGACAGTTGGTCGGCGCCGTATCTAGCCATCCAGCGGGGGAAGATCACCGCCATATCCCGAAGAAAAACATGCACTACACCTACGGGACTAATGGCCTCAGTAATTGACGAGCCCGGAATCTCTAACAACCAACCTACCAACCAACTAAAGGGTAACTAAAAGTACTTGTAGTTATTAGAATAGGTGAAATGTAAAGTAAAAATTTAAAATGGTGATCGGAGTATTGCCTGTACCTCTGGGACCTCGAGCTGCCGGCACATGACCATCTGCACCATGGACTCGGACAGCTGCAGGAAGTCCTGCGCCGCGAACAGCTGGTGCGCGCGCGTCTCCACGAACGCCAGGATCATGTTCACCAGCTCCGACGCCGACGTGTAGCGCCAGTAGTAGTTCTCCAGCGAGCACAGCATGCAGCACACCTGCGCACCAACACCACCACTTCAACAACGCTCATTCGATTGAATTGATTGGCCATGAGGCCTGCTCTTCAGTCTGACCACGCAAATTTCGTTACACTCCTTTCAACAAGAGAAAGAAGGTATTACTTGAGCGATGAAACAGGCGCTTTGAATTTTGCTCAGAGGCATCATTTAGGCTTGAGGATCTTTTACATGCAGTAAATGTACTAACATGCGACAGCCGGCTTTACTTCCCCTCCGAAGGCGTACGAAGGATTTTTTCGCCCTTAAAAATCCCCGGCTTCGATCGGGTTTGAACCCGCGAACTTGGATATAGTAGTCCGATACGCTAACCGCTACACCATCGCCGCCGCTTACGCCAGCGATTCGATTCGATTCGATTCGATTCGATTCGATTCGATTCGATTCGATTCGATTCGATTCGATTCGATTCGATTCGATTCGATTCGATTCGATTCGATTCGATTCGATTCGATTCGATTCGATTCGATTCGATTCGATTCGATTCGATTCGATTCGATTCGATTCGATTCGATTCGATTCGATTCGATTCGATTCGATTCGATTCGATTCGATTCGATTCGATTCGATTCGATTCGATTCGATTCGATTCGATTCGATTCGATTCGATTCGGATTCGATCGATTCGATTCGATTCGATTCGATTCGATTCGATTCGATTCGATTCGATTCGATTCGATTCGATTCGATTCGATTCGATTCGATTCGATTCGATTCGATTCGATTCGATTCGATTCGATTCGATTCGATTCGATTCGATTCGATTCGATTCGATTCGATTCGATTCGATTCGATTCGATTCGATTCGATTCGATTCGATTCGATTCGATTCGATTCGATTCGATTCGATTCATGCCTTATTCAATGCGCCAAGAAATGTTCTGCGCACCGAGCCGAATCAGGGTCTCCTATTAAAAATTCCATTTATGTTGGTAGCACACGGATCACTGGGAAACAAGTACACAAGTACTTACACATACATTTACAGATATATGCACTACACTATCACAGTTATCAGGAGGCCGGTCGGGAGCTTAGAGTTTGCCTCTTACAGCGGTGCTCATTGAGGGGAAATACCTAGTGGGGGAAATCGCGCAACTCGACGCTTAGATCTCACGTTCTAGTGGTGGCCGAACAGACCCAACTAACAAGCACTAGACTTACGGAACCAAAGTCAAAAGCAATCGACACAGACAGAATCATAAATAAATCCAGCGAGTAGGCAACACCACTTTCTTCGAGATGTACTACATAGTACATTTTGAAATGATGATGTAATGATGGATATTAATACACGAGTGTGATATTATGATACGAGTGAGGTACGAGCGAGTATCGTAAACTTCACACGAGTGTATTAATGCCCATTACTTCGAGTTTCATACGGTACTTTATCTTTGACTTTTATAAGGTAAACTTTTACATTGAATCGTTTCGTGACAGTTGACGTCCAGGATTCAGCCAAGACCACCTAGCGGACAGCTAGGGGTGCTTGGTTGCAGGTAGCTTTGGTTTACCAGTGCGAAAGAATACAAAAGTTGCTCTTACAATAATTCCGAGGTCACCATTTTCGCCTTTTCTCTTATTTCTGAAGGTGCCAACTCCTCCTCTGATTCACTACACATTTCAAACTAAAGAATTGGCCGGTTTGAAAGGACAAACACACGGCAGTAACGTATCACACACAATAACTTGCGTTCTGATCTTAACGTCAGACAAATGTTCCCTCTACTACTACCACTGCACTAGTCAAATAGGATCAAAGTGAAATAACGATCCAATTTATTTTATATTTTTATTCTTCGTACAAATTACGGATAATAAAAGAAATTAAAACTAATAAAGATAATATAACATTATATGCAATTGTAATGTACACAGTCGAACAAAACATTTACTAGAACGATTTTCAAAGATTAAATAAGTCTAAATTCTTGGTTTCGAAGCTTCTCAGTGATTGGTCAAAAACCTGTATCATAATGAAATCTGTATCGTAATAAGTATCAATATAAAACGGGTTGGAGTCATCAAATGCCAGAATTATACAATGGGGGGTAGAAAAATATACAAATACTGAACTAATGCCCATTTTAGTTGAGACAATTGGAAGCAACAGTAAGTAAATAAATAAATAAAGAAGGAAATAAGTCCGGCGGGGTAGGAGCACCTCATCCTTCCGCACTACACTTAAGGAGCATGGGAGCTCACCACTTCGATGCGCAGGAACTGCTTGGCGTGGTGGAAGCAGGCTTGCAGCAGCTCGGGCAAGTCGTAGTGCTCGGCGGCGCAGATGAGGCCCGGGATGTTGGCGCACGTGAGCGCGCACGACCCCGTGTGCAGGTAGTCCAGCAGCACGCGGAACGTGTCCGGGTCGAACTCGATGATGGAGAACTGCGCACACACACACGCACTCGCAACAGCACTGGTTTGGAGTTCACGTGGGAGGAGTTACAGTCGACTCCGGTTACTGGAGAACTGCGCGCGCGCGCGCGCACACACACACACACACACACACACACACACATACACTCTCTCTCAAGAGCACTGGTTTGGACTTGATGTCGGAGGAATTACAGTCACTCCGGTTATAGTGAACTTCTTGGGACTAACATGTTTGGTTCACTATATCCAATGATGTCAAAATTAAATAGAATTTCTCCAAAACGATTGATTTTATTAATATAGAGATACAGCAAAATTCATGAACATCGTGAACTGAAAATTTAAGTATCTTTATTTGTTCTTAAACAACAATTATTTTCAATTGTTTGTTTCGTACTTTTTCATTAGTAATTTCTCTAGATCCGTATTCAGATTTTGTGCTCCTTTCATACTTTATTCTCCATTGACCTCTGTCTCATAATGCAGTGTTGACGTGTTGACACCTTTCACTGCCTCTTGTTGGAACACCGATCCACTCAGCATACGAGATCCAATTGTTAATTTCCAGGACCTATTTTCCACGTTCACTATAGCCGAGGTTCAGGTTCACTATAACCGAATCTTCTTATGCTTATTTGTAATGAAACTGAAACGGGGCCAGTGACTTAAGTTCACTAAAACCGAGGGTTCACTATATCCGAGTTCATTATAACCGGTGTCCACTGTAGTTAGTTAAACATTGATGTTTTATGTCGACGTTTTCATCGACATTTAATATCTTTTGGTGATGTATCGAAGTATCGATGTATCGATATTAAGCTAAATTTTGCCAACACTAGGGAGGAGGGGTAGGAGAAATAGTAACGTTTCCCAAGATTTTGGGCTTTTTTGGGAATTTTAACAAACTTATAAAATGCTCAAGTAGCCCACCGGGCGGCTCATGGACAGCGTGCTAGCTCTCCGAGGTGCGATTCCGGGTTTGATTCCCGCTCGGGGCAAAAGTAGAGTTGTGCCTTCTGTTTTTATAGCTGTGCGTCGAAAGAAAAGTGGAGTCAGGCCGAGTCCGCCAACTACTGTGGTAGGAATACGCCATGGTGTCCACATGCCCCCTCCCTAGTTGTGGATAATAAAGAAAAATAGGAACTAGGCGTGGGAAAATTGCTTGGATTTTTTAACAAGGCATATCAAGGTCACGCGCGAAAGAGGGAGAGGGAAGGCAAACTCCAATAGGGAGTCGTGAAAGTCGAAGATGTAGTGACGTTGCAGCTCCCCATTGGAGTCTGTCTTCCCTCTCTCCTTTCGCGCGTGACCTTGAGATGCCACTTTAAAAACACAAGTATAGCTGGCAAAAATCTGTTAATTCGACCTTAAAAAGCCAAATACAAAAATATATTTAAGGTGGCGAATGCAAAATGGACTGAAAAGAACAACAAGAAAAGATACATCATAATTCGGAGCCAGCAAGGAAGGTATCTGCGAGAGCGCTTTGTTTCTGCAACTGCTTAAATTTCAGATAGTTTATCATTAAAATTATATTAATATTAATTAAAATTGTGACCTATCACATTGTGCCGTTCACGTGGCGCAGATACCATGCAACCAGTTAGGATATACTATATAGTGTGACTAACCATATGGTTTAAGCGCTCTTGGTGGGCGATCGCAGAACTAGGGGCCGCCATGCTTTTTTGCTGTCAAAACACACGAGTGTTGGCTAGATGGTGTCATGTAGAATTATTATTCCAAATCGATGTGTTTTTTGTATTAGTTCTTATTTATATACTGTTGTTTTTTCATTTTTCTGAATTTAAATTGTATTAGTGGTTAGAATAATAATATTCATAATCCCTTCAGTATGTTCGGCATGTAACTAAAAATAAAAGTCATCAAAATACAAATATATAATTTTTCAAGTTTGCTGCCTTATTTGTGATCTGTTTACTTCTTCTTGCAATAACATTCACTTTCAGGGGTTATACTATCTACGAAAACATTTCAACAGCTTCCATTCTTATGACAATAACTGATGCAGGAAGCAACGTGTTTTTAAAGTTTCTCAAATTAGTGCTCCTTACATATTGTGATTTCGTTATTAAATGATTGGTTTCTGGTCATGGAATACAGAGTAAGAGGATTTATATTACACGCGGTAGTATATTCGAACTCGTTCGTACCATGGAATTTAAATACCCACGCAATTGCCGCCTTGCGGTGAACAACGCCTGAAGGGGTAGTGAGTTCACAGAGTAAACACTGACCATCTTTTGTGGTGAGGAGAGTGCGCGAGAAAACGAGCTCATTTTGCGTAGAGGAGTGGTTGGTGACAAACTCTAGTGGGAGGGCCCTGCAACTGTCCTTCAAAACCGAAGAGAAAGTTGGAGGGTGTTACTATAGGAAGCGCTAGTGTCGCCGATTCAGCTGCAGGTTACGCTCGCCATCTTCCGCACTTAAAAATTGGCTAATTTATGAGAAATACGGAAAGTGTCTTCTAAATGTCCAATTATTCGTAATATATCCATGTAAGACACCGCTGAAGAAAGCACGAACATCGACGCATTATTTTGTAACATTACGCGCCTACTTGCGTCTCGCGAACACACGCAGCAACCAAGCTCATTTTCAGAACCGTTGGCAGCAGTTCGTACTGTAGTTCCTGTGAGAAGGTGGAAGAGGAGAGCGTATAAATGGTGTCCACCACGTTATATGTGATTTGAAAGGCCCTGTGCAATGTGACAAGAACAGACGAGAAACTGAACCAGGCTATTGTCACAAGGCTGCGTCGTACTGTCTGGATTGAGAAGGGCAGCTTTTCAAGAGCCAGAGTCGTGGGCACGTACAACGGCTGACGAGGTCACATTGCGCGAGCCCTTTAAAGAAAGAACGTGAGTGATAAATTGAATTTATATTGAAACTCCATAAAAAGTGATACAAGTGACGAAAAAGAACGTTTACTGGATCTTGTAAAGTGAGGGGGGGTTACTTCAGATTTCATTTAGTCGACCTCTTGAGCTAATAATAAATGAGTGAAATACAATGATAGTTTCTCAATACTAAATATACTAAAATTATTATTGTTTTCCCTACTCAGATATGCTGGGAAACTTTTCATGTCTTTGCACAAGTAATCTTGGCTTACTTGAATAAAGGGACCAAGTTGTATCTTTGTTCGTTACCATTGTTAAAAAGGATGTGCTGTTGTTTCAACTTTCTATAATAGAAAGTATTTTCTCATTTGTATAAAGTGTACATCATTGAGAGAATAGTATCTAAAGAAATGGTTGAAAGCAGTTAGTGCAAATATTTAATTTGTGAAAGACCGATGAAACCTCTAATCCCTACACACCATTTTTCACTTGTATTATGAAATGTATAGGGTGTTTAATATTTTGTGAGGGGAAGGTTGACAATAACTCTTATCACTTCACACAACTAATTTACTGACATGATGAGATTCAGTTGTAATCTAAATTTTGTGTGAAGTTATGTTGCTGGTTTGGCCAGTAAATAAATGGATTTTTATTTCAGAGAATCACAAGCACAGGTGTAATTGAATATTATAAATGCAACTTGTATTGTGCACAATTTCTTTACTTGCTTAATAGATTGTGTTAGGTATTTCATTGAATAACTTGTATGTGGTATTTCATGGAAGTGTACAGAAATTGCTGTTTGCTGTTGATTAGATTTGTGAGGGAAAGGCTCACTAGTATAAGCGAACTTGGAGACAATGGATGTAGTTACTAACACGTGCAATTTTCTTAGATTATATTAATTATTAAGGGAATAGACATGTGTTTTCATCGTGTTTTTTTTTCAGAAATTTCACGTGAGGAGCCCCGAACTCAATAACCTATCAACTCGATTACCACTCACTTAATAACCTCTCAACTCAAACTCGTGACGCTCGCGTTCTCCATGCTCGTATTTTTGATCAGTCGAGAAACATTTGACCCTAAAAATCGAGAATGATTGAATATGGTGGTTTCATTTTAGAAAACATAATTTTTTTTCTCAACGCCTTTCATTGCGCCGTTGACAACATGCTTGCGTCGGCATTTGAAAAATCCACGCAGTGAGGGTTATTCGCATTTTCAGGGGTGCATCTTTTTTCAGGCCTATTTTATTCCACATCCTGCATGAAACTAAGAAGACAGCTCTGGATGTACCGAGTAGTGCAGATACACAGAGTAGTTTCTGTTTCCTGATTGTTAGAGTAAAACTATTCAACTTGACAATTCTAACATGGCAATTTTTATTGCGTATTTTACTAAAGCAAATGGAATCAAATCAAATTTACCAACGACGTTAATAGTTGTTTAAGTGCGTGGAATGATTTTTTTCTGCACTATTCACATTGAGAGACGCCGCAAATGTTTCCTTCCCCAGAGGCGTCAGTTGCAAGGGATACTAAAGGAAATTTTGTCCGTTTAATTCAAAACCACATGTTAAAAAGAAGAATATTATGCTCGCGTTACTATCAAAACGTTAATAAAAGATACTGAATTCCTATTTTTATGATCTATCCATTTCCAGTAACAAAAAATCTAGTACCGTTAAACAAAAAAATATTAAATTTATCGAAAACTTGAAATATTACAAACAATATATCTACGGCACATTACATTTGCCATGAATCCGTAACGAGTGAAAACGGAATTTTGATATTGTGAACTGTTTAGACGTTATGGGGTGGTCCATAATGAGGTCCTTTAATGCACAGACTTATGTGGATACCCTGGGTCATATTTGAGTGAATTTAATTTTTGCATACCTGACGTTTATATCTTCCTAGTGTACACAAATTGTAGGTCCATATTAAGGAGGTTATCCTTTTTTCAAGAAATCAAACATTGCCGATCCTTAAGTAACTGATAATTGCCAGATGACATTAAACAATTAAAATCGGTACACACGTTTAAGTTAAATGTAAAATCTTTTCTGCTGCATAACGGTTTTAGGGGCTTACGGGCCATCAAAAAGAAAAATAACATTTATTTTAACAATTATATACTACATTGCATTAGAATACATATGTATTGTATAATTTTAAAAAGATTTAATAAGCCTGTAACAAGCAATGCACTTCAGCTTACGGGTCAATGACTGTCGATCAAGTGTTTCATCTAATTTCCCTGATCCATTGAGCAAAACTGATATGACGCCTTGATTTGCTTTTGATTATAAATGTACCTTCACAATGCACACGTTTAATTGAGCTCTCCTTTTGCTAATGGAACTAAGAGTAGAGCCGGGGGTATGTGTTTCTACTTTGTTAGCAACACAAAAAAAATAAATTTGCAATTTGTTTACCGATGTGAATAAGTTTTCTATTACTCGGGAGCAAGAATGCCTAGTTTTCAAATGTTGCTATCCTCGCCTATTTTTTAAACTTTTATTTGTCTTTCACCTATTTTTGGTTAAAAGGTGGTGCTGTAAACCAAAGTAGGGCCATTAAAAGTTCAAAAAACCATTTCGAGGATGTTAGCCGATGTGCCTTATATATCTTATTACTACGAGTAGTACTAAGTAGTACTACTCGAGAAGCACATACTATGTCTTTACAAAAAGGTAATACGTAACAGTCAAATATGAGTAACTGGTAGCAATTGTATATTCACGGAAACATTCCAAAATTGCAAATTTTATATCAATTAAGCAAAATAAGGTTTATAACGAGCCATTTTACTTATTTCAGCATTACGCTATTTATTGTATTTGATTGCATCGTAACTTTAATAAATCGAATTGATAAAAATGTGTTGTGTTGGTATTAGAGCGGGCCATAAGTATTGAAAAGGCCCGAGGGCACAAAGAATCAGAATGGCCCGCATGGGTATTAACAAAACCGTTACGCGTTTTGTTTGAGGTCGGTAAAATACATCAATGAACTGTAAACCATAAAAGAACTTCGAAGCTTGGTTTCCACGCCACTAGGAACTCAGGGCCTAGCGTATGAGCGTAGTGAGGCAGTGAGGTAGAGAAGGGCGGTGGCTGCGCTCACCTCTGACTGCGCGAGCTTCGTGCGGTCCACTTTCTGCGCGTCTGCGCACACGGAGAGGCGCGGCACGGCCAGCTGCGGCGCGGCCTCCGCTGTGCCCTTGCCGCCCTTGCTGTCCCCCGCCTTGGCCTCCTTGTCTGCAACACCCCACGCACATCCACTCATTCTATGTATCCTAATGGCTACACACAGAGATGCGCGGCACGGCCAGCTGCGGCGCAGCCTCCGCTGTGCCCTTGCCGCCCTTGCTGTCCCCCGCCTTGGCCTCCTTGTCTGCAACACCCCCACGCACATCCACTCATTCTATGTATCCTCATGGCTACACACAGAGAGGCGCGACACAACCAGCTGCAGCGCGGCCTCCGCTGCGCCCTTGCTGTCCCCCGCCTTGGCCTGCTTGTCTGCAACATCCCCATGCACATCCACTCATTCTATGTATCCTAATGGCTACACACAGAGAGGCGCGGCACAGCCAGCTGCAGCTCGGCCTCCGCTGCGCCCTTGCTGTCCCCCGCCTTGGCCTCCTTGTCTGCAACACCCCACGCACATCCACTCATTCTATGTATCTAATGGCTACACACAGAGAGGCGCGGCACGCCAGCTGCCTCGGCCTCCGCTGCGCCTTGCTGTCCCCCGCCTTGGCCTCCTTGTCTGCAACACCCCACGCACATCCACTCATTCTATGTATCCTAATGGCTACACAGAGAGGCGCGGCACGCCAGCTGCCCGGCCTCCCTGCGCCCTTGCTGTCCCCCGCCTTGGCCTCCTTGTCTGCAACACCCCCACGCACATCCACTCATTCTATGTATCTCTAATGGCTACACACAGGCTAGAGGCGCGACACAACCAGCTGCAGCGCGGCCTCCGCTGCGCCCTTGCTGTCCCCCGCCTTGTCCTGCTTGTCTGCAACATCCCCACACACATCCACTTACTCTCCCCCTATGTATTCTAATGGCTACATACGGGGAGGCGCTGAATGGTCAGCTCCGGTGCCCTTGCTGTCCTCGCCTTAGCCTTCTTGTCTTCAAGACCCCCACAGGCATACACTCCCACCCCTACCACTGTAATCCTAAGGGATACATCTCAATATTAACAATTATCACTAATTTTTCTAAATTGACTTGTAAATAGTAGTTTTAAGTCTTATGTTAAGACTATACAAATTTCCTTTATGTATCCTAACGGCTACATTTCAATATTAACAACTATCACTCATTTTTAAATTTACTTGTAATTACTTTCAAATAGTAGTTTAAGGTCTTATTTTAAGTTCTGACAAGAAAAAGTTTCATTGCCTATCTATGTATCTTAAGGGCTACATCTCAATATTAATAATTATCACTGTATTTTGTAAATTTTCTTGTGATAACCTTTACAGACTAGTTTTAAGTCATATGTTACGTTCTTACAAGTTCAATTTTCGTTTCCTGTTTATGTATCCTAAGGGATACATCCCAATATCAAAAGTTATGAGGGGGCGTGGCGCGCACTCACTGGAGCAGTCCTGCGAGGAGGCCCACTTCTTCTTGTCGTCGGCGGAGAGCGCCGCGTGCTGCTTGCGGATGGAGCGGCCCCAGCCGGCGGTGATGGTGCCCAGGCGCGAGAAGGCGCGCTTCACCATCGGCGACGACGGCACGCTCTTCGGCCTGCGCACGCCCACGGCCGCGCTTAACCACACTATCGCCCTCACCAACATGCTCACACTCGCCAACATGCCCACGCTCACCAAAACGCGCTCTCTCACCAAAACGCTCCCTCTCACCAAAACGCTCTCTCTCTCACCAAAACGCTCTCTCTCTCTCTCACCAAAACGCTCTCTCTCTCTCACCAAAACGCTCTCTCTCACCAAAACGCTCTCTCTCACACCAAACGCTCTCTCACTCACCAAACGCTCTCTCTCTCACCAAACGCTCTCTCTCACCAAACACTCTCTCTCTCACCAAACACTCTCTCTCTCTCTCACCAAAACGCTCTCTCTCCCTCACCAAAACGCTCTCTCTCTCTCTCTCTCTCTCTCTCTCTCTCCAAAAAGCTCTCTCATCAAAACGCTCTCTCTCCAAAACGCTCTCTATCTCACCAAAACGCTCTCTCACACCAAACGCTCTCTCTCACCAAACGCTCTCTCTCACCAAACGCTCTCTCTCTCACCAAACGCTCTCTCTCACCAAACACTCTCTCTCTCTCTCTCTCTCACCAAAACGCTCTCTCTCCCTCACCAAAACGCTCTCTCTCTCTCTCTCCCCAAAAAGCTCTCTCATCAAAACGCTCTCTCTCCAAAACGCTCTCTATCTCACCAAAACGCTCTCTCACACCAAAACGCTTTCTCTTTCTTTCTCTCTCTCTCTCTCTCTCTCTCTCTCTCAAACGCTCTCTCTAAAACGCTCTCTATCTCACCAAAAACTCTCTATCTCACCAAAACGCACTCTCTCACCAAAACACACACACTCTCTCTCTCACCAAAACGCTCTCCCTCTCACCAAAACACACTCTCTCTCTCACCAAAACACACACACACTCTCTCTCTTTCACCAAAACGCGCTCTCTCACCAAAACGCGCTCTCTCACCAAAACGCTCTCTCACCAAAACGCTCTCTCTCTCTCACCAAAACGCTCCCTCTCTCTCACCAAAACTCTCTCTATCTCTCTCACCAAAACGCTCTCTCAACAAACAGCTCCGCTCACAAACACGCTTCCACTTATAAACACGACCAGGTTCACCAGTGCTCACGCTCGCAAAAACGCTCACGCATGCAAACACGGCCACCTAAACTCGCTCACTAACACGCTCACATTATCCAACACGCTCGCGGTCACGCTCACCAACGCCCTGAGGTTCACCAACACTCCACACGCTCATCCTCAACTTTTCTCTCGCTCTTACTCTCTGTGTACCAAAATAGCATTGGTTTGCGACTGTTAGGGAGGAGACCCACTTTGAGTGGTCGTCTGCACGGCACGGTGCGGCCCGGTGTGACACGGCGCTGCGCATATCGACTATACTTCGATTTAACAGAGTCCTTCGGGACTTGTGACGTCACTAGAGTGACGTCACGTTTAAGCTCCCGATTGGAAGACACCGTAACAGCTGATGACCTGTCAAAGGACACTATAAATAAATCGAAGTACAGCTAAATCATCTATGTACGGACGACCTGCACAATTCGGCATAGGTCATTACTCGTACCATCAGAGATGGAGAGGAATTGATGTTTGAATCCATTCTTCCGAAGAGGAATTTACGTTACTGGCTGCAGAGGAAGAATAATGGGATCCAGGAGGACAGTGTAATAAGCGGAAGGGAAAACAGTTTATTGCTGAAACCGTCCGGCTCTTTTCCAAAACAAGTACGCTCCATAAGTACTATTCTATCCTCCAAACTAATAGTACTTTCACATTTAATGTATGCCATTCGAATATGTTCCTTGTGTGTTAATTATTGTATGCCAGTGTATTGTAAATTTCCGCAGCTGAATATTGGGATAAACGGCAAGTATAAACTTAAAACACTACTCTATTTCTTTTTGATATTCATCATGAGCCACACAATAATCGATACTGTGCATTGAGGTAGTATCTAAGAAAAATAATGACAGACACTCGATACCCAAGCATATGGAGTCCGGTGACAGCCGTTAATTCCTGAAGCAGTAAAAAAGTACGCCCAAGGTCACTCGCCTCACTGATCTGGCCGTCCGACATCACCGAATTTAATACTCGGGGAAGCATTTAGGGCGATCCATCCCGCTTCTGGGCAGAATAAGTCCACGCCCGCGAATGGAACTAGGTGGCAGGTAACTATGGACTGTACGAAATATTTCGGCAGATACTATGCCGAGTGCGGGCTGCTTGAAGCGAGTTTCCTGCTTTCTGAATGGGTGTCGTGCAACTGAATACAGTGCAAAACATTTGTTTCGGTGCTACGCCGTGCGGGCCGCTTGAAGTGGGTTCCCTGCTTGAACGGTCGCCCTCTCTCTCACCTGGGGCTCTCGATGTCGGGCACCTGCAGGAAGTTGGAGCTCTTGGGCTTCTGCGGCGAGTGCAGCGACGGCACCGCGCGCGCCAGCAGCTCCGCCACCGGCACTTGCGGCGACCCGAAGCCCGTCGAGATGCCGTACAGCATCTCCTGGAACACCCTGCACACGCACACCACCGCTCTCCCTTAGGAATCTCTCGCACCGAAAAGAATTGCTTAGTGCGCTAGAAAAGTCTCTCCGCCCCGAGCCGAATCAGAGGGTCCTGTTACAAATTGCATTCGCGTTCGTAGCAAACAATCACGGGGAAACATGTGAAGGCGACAACATTTTCAGCATCTGTTATGATTGTGGCGAGTGAGGTATTTACGTTTTCATTTGTTACAAGCTGAAGTTTGTGCTACCAACATAATTTCTGTTGCTAGCACTCTCATCAGCCGCTGGGGTCTCTGCTGAGAGATGTTTCTGGCGCTCTATACAATGACTGGAGAAGGGAGTGCAAAGTCTGCAGTTTGCATGTGCTTAGGTGTTATCCTATTACTACGCACAGGTGAATTATGAGTGAATATAGCAATAAGTTTCTGTGGTTACATTTGAAAAAGGCAGATCGGTCCAGGGAATGTTAGAGGGAGGGAGAGGAACGGAAAGAGGAAAGTTACGGAGAACGCGGGTTTCCCAAATGAGGATGTGAAACAAAGGGGAAAGAGGTGACGAGAGGAGAGAGAGAAAGAGGAAGGAAAGGTGGGAAAGAAGATTTTGGGAGAGATTAGAAGAAATGGAAAAGGAGAGGAGGGCATGGAAAAGGAGATAGCAACATGATGAGAAATAAGGGGAATGGGAGTCGAGGGAGTTGGATAGGATAGGAGGGGAAGGAGATCAGGTGTTGAGAAAGAGGGTTGAAGAATGAGAGATGAAGGAGGTTGAGACAAAAGTACGCGGTTAGTAGAGTTGAAGGGTAGGAAAGAGAGGAGCTACAATGGAAGAGGGTGAGAGAAAAGCAGAAAAGGAGAGTGAGGGGAGGGTCATTGGGAAGGGAGATGAGAAAAAGAAATGAAATGGGTGACGGTAGAGAAGGGAGAAAAGCGGAAGGGAAATGTGAGGAGTGAAGGAGAAGAAGAGAGGAAGATAATGGAGGGGAAATGAGTTAAGGGGACTAGACGGTAGGGGAGGGGATGTGAGGGGGGTAATGGAAGGGTGGAGGGGAAGGGAGGGGCGTGGAGGGGAAGGGAGGGGCGTGGAGGGGAAGGGAGAGAGGGCGGCGTGACAGGGGAAGGGAGGAGCGTGACAGGGGAAGGAGGGGCGAAGTGACAGGGGAAGGGAGGGGAGCGTGACGGGGAAGGGGAGGGTGTGGAGGAGGAGAGGAGGGTGTGGAGGGGGAAGAGAGGGGCGTGGAGGAGGAAGGGAGGGACGTGGAGAGGAGGGGCGTGGAGGGAAGGGATGGGCGTACGAAGGCGGGAAGGGAGGGGGCGTGAAGGGGAAGGGATGGGCGTTGAGGGGCGTGGAGGGGAAGGGACGGGCGTGGAGGGGAAGGGGAGGAGGGGTGTGGAGGGGAAGGAGGGGCGTGGAGGGGAAGGGGGGGGGGGGGGGGGGGAAGGGAGAGGCGTGTGGATGGAAAAGGGAGCTATGTGTAAGTGGAGGGGGCGTGGAAGTGGAGTGCTGACCTGGAGCGCACGCCGAGGATGGCCCTGACGCCGCAGAAGCGCGCCTTGTTCTTGGACTGGCCGACGAGGAAGGCGACGTCGAAGAGCTGGTTGCAGACGGCGGCGTCCTCGGGCAGCGCGGGGTTGGTGAAGCAGCGCCCGAAGTCGGCGGCCAGCGAGTCGTAGTCCTCGAACTGGTCGCGCACGCTGTCCAGCAGCGGGGAGCTGGGGCGCATGTGGCCGATGGGCCGCCACGACCCGCGCCTGCGCACGCACGCACGCGCGCACGCGCTCGCGGTTACGCGCGGCCACACGGGCCACAATGGGCCACACGGACCACAATGGGCCACATGGGCCACAATGGGCCACACGGGCCACGCGGGCCACATCGGACCACTCGGGGCCACACGAGGTCACACTGGGTGGTACAGGGCCACTCGAGGCCAAGTGGAGGCATACTGGGCCACTCGGGGCCACACGAAGCCACACGGGGCGAGCCAGGTCCACCTTGTCACATATCTCCGTTAGCCATTAACATGTTGACAGTCATGAATTTACACGTTCATATTTGGAATAAAATTTAATAGAAACCTCTTCAAAACTCAAGTATTTTATGTTCAAAATGGCCAATTAAAAAGTAATAATTATAAAAAATATATAAAAAGTAAAATTTTTTAAATTGTTATGCTACACCAAATCACGACAATGTTTCGGTACACTTTTCCCTCTCTGGAGGTTCCTGAAATAGAGATTAAATTACAATCAATGATAGGGCGCCTAAAATAAAGTATTGTATTACTTAAAAGCTTTTGTTTCGTTTTGCTTCGTTTTAGTTTTGTCATTCAATGTAATTTTATTGCTATCTCAGAAACTTGGAGATGGGGAGAAGTGTCATCGAGATGTTGTTTTCGTGATTTGCTGTAGCTTGAAAATATAACAAAATTATCTTAATGTGTTTTTTAAAACAATTGTTACACTTCTTATTGGTCTTGAGTGACATTGAGTAATATTTACCATGAAATTAGATTCTAAAGAGCTCATTGTATAAAGCAATTTGTTTTGCCTCAGATCTGACTGCAGTGTGCGACTTTGAGGGTTATGCTTTGAGGGTTAGGTACTCTATGTAGTCCAAAACCAAACCTATGTGTTACTACTATTTACCACGTGCAACTGGGTTAGCAATTATACTTCTTTCGGAGTCAAGGAAAAGGCTATGATTTTGCTTTTTTTTACAAAAACCACAAAAGGGAGAAGTAAAGACAAAATACAATTTAAAGAAAAACTATTCACTTTCAATATTAATAGACAGAGTATTTGCATTCTTAGATCGATGCAGGTGAAAATGCAATACGAGAATAAATGACTATCGCGGATGGTCGTGATGCTTACATTCAAGCAGTAGTAAGAAAAATAGTGGTTCGCGAGCAATTGAATACCCAGAAGCTCGCGGTATATCACTGCCATACTCCTAATACATTTTTAGGGCACTAGATGGAGTTTGAAGAATTTATTGTTATTTAAACATGCAATAGAATTACTTGAAATGAAGCGAACGCATCGTTCATCATCGACCAACAGCGAGTTAGAAAGCAAACGAAGGGGTCGACAGTCTGGTGGGCTATTAGAAATGAATCACTTAATTTATTTCTGATTAATTTTAAATCCATATCTAACGGAAAGTTTAAAAAAAATAATTACACAAATGCTGCAAGAGTGTTCCTTTTGTATCAACCCCCTCAACAATCCATTTTCTCCAGTCACACTAGTGAGAAACCAATTCCCTTAATAGTATTCGTATTTTCTTTGAATGACGTTTTTATTATGTACTATGTATTAAACTTTTCGATGTTGCGAGTTGAAAGAGCTGGCCAAATATCGTGAGCCTCGCTATCAATAAAGATGTGTTTAGATATTTACGTAATTTTATATATTTGATAATTTACGTATCTTCTTTATTACGTATTTATGTATATCGTATTTATATACGTATATATCGTATTTACGTATATACGTATTTACGTATTTATACGTATTTACGTATTTACGTATTTACGTATTTACGTATATACGTATTTACGTATATACGTATTTACGTATATACGTATTTACGTATATACGTATATACGTATTACGTATATACGTATTTACGTATATGCGTATATACGTATTTACGTATATACGTATTTACGTATATACGTATTTACGTATATACGTATTTACGTATATACGTATTTACGTATATACGTATTTACGTATATATACGTACGTATTTACGTATGTATTTACATATTTATATTTACGGTTGTAAATATACGTATTTACGATTGTAGATTCGTTTTTATGATGTACTGGCCTGTAGGGCTTGGGGATCTGGCCGGTCTCCGCGTGGTTCTGCAGGTTGGCCACGATGTCCTCCAGCATCTGCGAGCGCGTCCTCTCCTGCATGCGCGCGAACTTGGGCGCGGAGTACGAGGCGCGCTCCCCGTTCACCACCTGCGCATGCGCAATGCGTCGGAGCGAGGCGCTGAACTACGCAGCTACGCACTCAGGGTGCCTGTCTGAGGGGGAAAGCACCAAGCAATGCCCACGGCGCGCACAACAATTTATGGCTTACGAGTACGTTGCTGAATCAAAGGGGAAACCGGTTGAGGTGCTGAGGGCGTCCACTGAAGTCACTGCAGAGTCTCAGATTCGGAAATCCTAATTTGAGTCTGATATAGGTGGAAGGATTTTCAACACTAACTACATAGTTGAATCGAATTCAGCCTCAGTCTGGAAGTGAATTCTAACGGCCGGCTGCTCTGATCGGTAGTTTTCCGTGGTTTCTCTGATGAACACCAGGAGAATGCCGGAGCAGTACCCTCAGAAACGGGCTACGGACCGCGGGCGTTCTTTCCTTCATCTTCCTTGCCCTATCCTCACCCCTTACTTACACACACACACACACACACACACATTCACTGCACTACCACATATGCAGGGGCTTAGAGCTTGTCCCGACTGGGGGTGGCCCGTTGGTAGGAGACACCTGGACAAAGAAAATTGACAAGTCGACGTGTAGATCGGCGCCGAATCTCGCGGGAAAAACAGCTACTTCCCGTGATAAAACACTGCACTACACTTACGGGACCGTGGAAATTTATGCGCCCGGAAACACGAAATAATAAATGAATCAAACGAGAATTCGGAATATCTGTTAATATGCGGAAAATCAAGGTAAAAGTTTCCCCCACTGATTTGGACCAATTCTGTGTTATTTGGGAGGAAGAAAAACTAAGGTTCATTAATATTCTGACCCCAATTTAATCCTTTCTTTCTTGGTGTTCTTCCTACCTTGATAAAAAATCGCGGTTCGTTCATTTTCTCACACACCGTACAAAGTTGGAACTCCTGGAATATGCGAGAATGGATTTTGAAATACTCAATAATAAAAAAGATAGTGAATTCTGGAAGAAAATTGAAATTTTAATCTGATTATAAGGGAAAACATGACTAAATATTGTTTTATTTCACACATTTTCAGAGATGCTACTGCACAGAAAAATATATATCGTATCTTTGCATGCAAAGTTTTGAAAGATTTATTTGAGGAGTGATTCACATTTTAAAAAAACCTGTATTTTTTCGATAATTGGCCAATTTCCCTTTTAAATCCATACAAAATAAAAAGCATTTCCTGATGCAAAAGGAAATGTTGCGGATCACTAAAGGTAATTATAGTGCCAAAACAAAATGTTGACTGTGGCCAGTTTTCATCAAAATTGTCCTTTATTGTACGCCATTCCTGTTTTACGTCTTTCGTAATAGTCAATCGTCAATGCATCAGATAAACAAAAGTGAGTGCGCGTGTAATTATTATTGTGTGTCCTTCCAAAAGGGTTAATGTTTTATAGAATCACGTGCAATGGAGTTGGTGAAGTTTGAGCGTAGTTAGTCAAGAGCGTAGAGAGTCAATTTAATTATTGGTATTTGGGCCATTTGCCAAGTATTTATAGTGTTTTCATATTTTTCAATTAAATCGATTTAAAAAATGAATGTTCTTTGTTCTTTCGTAGAAGTCATAAGTATTTTAAAAATCACGCGCGGGCGTAATGAATCCGTGATATTAATGAATATCAAGGGCAGAATGAATCCGGACCGCAAGGATATTAAGTATACTATAATGTATTTTGTTTCTGGTCAATAAAAAAACAGTACCAACTAGCAAGTCATAAAAACTATACTTTGAGTAAAAGATGCTTCATATTTATAGTCCTAAAGTTTGTGGTTACATTGCACACCATTATTGAATAAAGCAAACATTTCATGTTGACTACTTACCTTGGTGAGCAGCCATTCTCTGAACATAGGTCCCTTGTCGAAGACACTCTGCTCCCACAGGTAGGGCTTATATGCGCCCACTTCGTCCCTCGTCACCACAGACACCTGAACAGAAGGGGAAGGTCAGCAGGGAGAGAATAAGGAGTTTTTGCAAACCCTTCTCCCCAAAGTCGCAAACGAGAACGTCTTCTCTATAAATATCTCTTTTCCGCGTTGGTTCCTCCACAAGACATTTGATGGAAAGGTACACAACATATTTTGATATCTCGTTATTTTTTGCTGTGTCATATGAGTTTAACTTTTTGGTACTGTATTAAAGTTACGTTAGGTTACGCCGTGTAATCTCTAATGTGATAGATGACGCAAGCAGTGGCAGTGGTTTTTTAAGTTTGCGTCACATTATTTTCTCAATTTGGAATTTTATTCAACAGTAAATCTTCGGTATCCAAAGGCAGTTTGACTATTGGTCAACCTATGTATATGTCTTGATAGTGATAAAAAATTATTGTACATAGAGTAATACAACTTTTGATAAGTGAAACTAAAGGTTTATATGCACTCTGATGATGACCGACATTTCTGTGCCGAAACGTGGGGATGATTAAAGAATAATTTTATTTATTTTATAAAGTCTGTTAATAAAAGTCAAACCCTTCTCCCCAAAGTCGCAAACGAGAACGTCTTCTCTATAAATATCTCTTTTCCGCGTTGGTTCCTCCACAAGACATTTGATGGAAAGGTACACAACATATTTTGATATCTCGTTATTTTTTGCTGTGTCATATGAGTTTAACTTTTTGGTACTGTATTAAAGTTACGTTAGGTTACGCCGTGTAATCTCTAATGTGATAGATGACGCAAGCAGTGGCAGTGGTTTTTTAAGTTTGCGTCACATTATTTTCTCAATTTGGAATTTTATTCAACAGTAAATCTTCGGTATCCAAAGGCAGTTTGACTATTGGTCAACCTATGTATATGTCTTGATAGTGATAAAAAATTATTGTACATAGAGTAATACAACTTTTGATAAGTGAAACTAAAGGTTTATATGCACTCTGATGATGACCGACATTTCTGTGCCGAAACGTGGGGATGATTAAAGAATAATTTTATTTATTTTATAAAGTCTGTTAATAAAAGTCGATGTTTGCCACGAGATGATATTAAAAACACACGTTAACTAATATTTCGAGGTTCTGTGTTCGCTGTTCGGTTTTCCAGTTTGCTGTTTAAGTTTGATGTTTGGCGTTTGAGAGCGATGTTGTGTTCGTGTTCGCTGTTTGGTGTTTGGGTTTGCTGTTCTGTCTTTGAGTGCCTTTTCGGTGTTCGAGATCGACGTTGTGTGTTAGGAGTTCGACGTTCTGTGTGCGTGTTCGCTGTCCTGTGTTTGAGTATGATGTTCGGTGTTTGTGTTCGACGTTCTGTACTTAAGTTCGACGTTCTGTGTTCGAGTTCAGTGTTTGAGTTTGCTGTTCAGTGTTTGATTTTACTGCTTTGGGTTTCAGTTAGATGTTGTGTGTTCGTGTTCGCTGCCCGGTGTTCTTTATTCGCTCTGCCTGTTTGAGTTCCATATTCTTTGTTCGAGCTCGCTGTTCGGTGTTCTAGTTCCATGTTCTGTATTCATATTCGCTATTTGGTGAGTTCAGTGTTCTGTGTTCATGTTTGTTGTTCGGTATTTGTGTTGTGTTCGCTGTTTCAGTTGACTGAGTGCGTTTGAGTTGGCGCCGCCTCACCTCGTATCTGGTGGGGCGGCGCTTGATGCGCGGCGAGGTGCGCTCGAGGACGTCTGTGTCTGAGTATGCTCTTCGGTGTTTGTGTTCCACGTTGTGTGGGTGAGTTCGATGTTCTGTGTTCGTGTTCGGTGTTTGGATTCGCTGTTCGGTGTTTGACTTCGCTCTTCAATATCGACGTTCTGTTTGAATTCGATGTTCTGTGTTCGTGTTCACTGTTCGGTGTTTGAATTTCGCTGTTCTGTGTTTGAATTTCGCTGTTCGGTGTTTGAATTTCGCTGTTCGGTGTTTGAATTTCGCTGTTCGGTGTTTGAATTTCGCTGTTTGGTGTTTGAATTTGCTGTTCGAGTTCGACGCTCTGTGTTCGTGTTCGCTGTTCGGCGTTTGAGTTCGCTGTTTGAGTGGGCGCCGTCTCACCTCGTATCTGGTGGGGCGGCGCTTGATGCGCGGCGAGGTGCGCTCGAGGACGTCTGTGTCTGAGTATGCTCTTCGGTGTTTGTGTTCCACGTTGTGTGGGTGAGTTCGATGTTCTGTGTTCGTGTTCGGTGTTTGGATTCGCTGTTCGGTGTTTGACTTCGCTCTTCAATATCGACGTTCTGTTTGAATTCGATGTTCTGTGTTCGTGTTCACTGTTCGGTGTTTGAATTTCGCTGTTCTGTGTTTGAATTTCGCTGTTCGGTGTTTGAATTTCGCTGTTCGGTGTTTGAATTTCGCTGTTCGGTGTTTGAATTTCGCTGTTTGGTGTTTGAATTTGCTGTTCGAGTTCGACGCTCTGTGTTCGTGTTCGCTGTTCGGCGTTTGAGTTCGCTGTTTGAGTGGGCGCCGTCTCACCTCGTATCTGGTGGGGCGGCGCTTGATGCGCGGCGAGGTGCGCACGAGGATGAAGGTGTGCAGGAAGTGCGACTTGATGCACGCGGGCGAGAAGCTCGTGTTGTCCGCCTCCAGGAACACCACGCACACGATGTCGTTGCCGATGTGCCGCTTCCGCTGGAGCTGCGCGCACACACACACATGCACACACTGCATCAGCCTCTACTCCCATCTCAAAGCTCATTTTCGCTTTCTTTATGAATATGAGTTGAACCTTAGGTCCAACCAGAGGTGAAGTTTCTAGAAGGTGGCGGGGAGAACGGCGTCTGACAATGGCAACTTAAGATAAAATTATGCGTAATTCTTGACTGTCCGGAGTTAGCCGCATTATGGTCAATGGAGCTGACGTTTCGGCCATAACGTGGCTAATCTCGAACAGCCAAGAATTCAATGACTGCGGCCGCGGAAGCCTACGACTCAAAGTTATGCGGTATTTTAAATTAATTACTTTTTAAAAAAGATTAGATCCAAATTAGTTGTAAACATTTGACAAGTTTTAATTTCTTGGGATACAAAATGTCATGCAGAGGGGAAATAGATAAAGGGAAAATTGAAAGACTAAATCGTATGAACGGAGCAATCCTGAGAACCCGCAAAATGAAAGTCAGAAAGGAAACTATGATTAATTTCTATAATGTATTAAGTATCCCAACGTGTTTATACGGAAGTGAAAGTTGTACAATGACCGAAAAAGATAGCACAAGACTACAAAGTGCTGAAATGAGATTTCTGTGATCAGTAGGTGGTTATAAGCTGATGGACAAGAAAAGGAATTTAGAAATTTGTAAAGAACTTGGTGTATGTAAACCTCAAGAGAAAATTAATCACTATCGAAATTCTTAGACGCAGCACATTGAAAGAGTGCAAGACAATCGGCTGCCGAAAATAATTCTAAAATACCGCCCACAAGGACGAAGAAATCCTGGCCACCCGAAGAAGAGATGGGGTGACCAGACGGGAACGGAGGCGTAACAGGCAGTGCCTACATACCTGAAGGAGAAGAAGAAGATTAAAGAAGACTCACCTTCTGCGGGTCGTGCTTCTCGTAGGGCAGGTGCGTGGACACGTGGAACATGATCTCGATGTTCCGCCAGTGCGTGTAGACGGAGTGCAGCCCCGTCAGGTCGTGCACGGTGTCCAGCCCGCCCTTGTACTTGTCGAAACCTGCTCGAACACGAGAATTCCTTTGTGAATAACACTATAGTAGATGGGAACAAACTAGTACCTGTAAAAGCACTAGAGGTTCTTACTTATAATGTAGTCAAAATCAGCAAATTTAAAAATATGCTAAATTTCATTTTCACCATTGCTATTAATACTGGAAATATAATTAGTATTGTTATTTTATTTATCCTTCACAGAGTGTACTGGTCGGTATATCAATCATTCACAGGTATGATGACCTGGTGGACGGTTGATTTATTGAACATTCACATGGCTTCTAACAATACGGCATGTATTCAAGCCTTCTGCATATAGTACATACTCCTGGCATCCAATTGAAGACACTCTAGTGCTCGAAGTCTCATTTTCGGGATCACTTCTGTTGCTGATATTATTATTATTATTATTATTATTATTATTATTATTATTATTATTATTATTATTATTATTATTATTATACAAAAGAATCACATTCTCACTAATTGCATACAACAGCATTCATATATTTCGTGCGCAGATCTGTGCAAACTTTACCTAAATTAAATTTACTAAATGGTCATTTTATTAAAAAATCTTTAATTTTAATTCTTATACCAATCTTTGGCCTTACGGAAATTTATACTGTATCTTTATTGCAATTTTTCCACATTCCTTTCGAATAGTGCACAGATCTCTTGAACGAGAAATATTCTTTTTCTTCCAGTAACACTTTTTTCTTCGGCAACAACATCAGGCAGATTCCATCAATTACCATTACCATTGTTAATTTTCATTCGCATTTGTAAACAAAATTCTATTAAATTAGTGCATTTTTGTGGAGGGTATCCCATCACGATTTTGTGCTTGGCTGCCACGCAGGACCAAAATCCTTTTTCCACTGGTCTTTTTTAGATTCACCAGACAAATATTTGTTCAGTATTAGAATGATCCGATGTAAGCAAAGAAGCATAGTATGCATCCGCGACTACTAATCTCATTAGCCGATTGCTCCAGGCTCCTTCGAGGTACACGTGTACCGAGCTCTTAGAAGCGTACGCGGCAACAGCATTCCTGCTTGCGATGAGAATACAGAGTAAAAACATGCACTACACGTACGAGATTAATGACCTACGCTGTTGATGCACCCGATGCACCTACGCTGTTGATGCAACCAAACAACGAAGACACTCTCGGGGTCCACGTTGTGTCTTCGGCAATCTGTTTAATGGCCAACGACGGACTTTCTTTGGCTACCGAGAAAACACTTAAAACTAAAGCTTTTCAACACGTATTAATTAGTTACCTCTTATGTATTTTGTTCAAGACGGTCCTGCCTCAGTATCCGACATTATAAAATTATAGGGTACGCATGAAAAATTAAAATTATAAAAAGTCGCTGCATCGATCTTGTCGCACCAAGCGAAGAGAAGTGACTGCTCTTTTGTTCACAGAATCCAACGAACGATACATTTGGAACTTTTATTTTGAGTCGGTAAATATATCGGCACCGATCGACGGGTATCAAGTTTCTTCGCCGCCATTACTCGACTCCTTCGCCTTTGGCGTATTTCAGAACAGGGGCCCATTCACGATCTCCAGCAATCGTTTTCTGGATCTTTTTCTTTCTCTAAATCCTTTCTTGTAATTTCAAACTTCCATTTCAACAAAGAAATTTATAGTTTCGACGATAACTTTTTTTCAGAAGCGAAGCGTTACACGTACACACCCGCAAATCCAAGCAACCAATAAGAAGCTGTATTAAGCACGTGTATTTGTTTACATCAGGTTCATTCTAAGGCTGAACGAATCTTAGAGCAGATGGCTCGAATGCCTCCTTTCCCTTCACACAGGCTGAGTCCACAAGCGGCGGGACACTACGGTTCCTGCTGCGTCTCGTCACGAATAGCGGGCCGCCTATTTAAACGGTACCGACATACACCTGCATTGCGAGCGTGAATGACGCATTGGAGCTGTAGAGGCCAAGGTCATTGATGTCCATGAGAGGAGATCTAATGAATAGATGATAGAGGAAGATAAGTGATGGTTGATTGCTCTATTGATGTTTCTGGGCATGTCAACTGCTTTGGTCATGAGTCTTATTAGTGTAGTGAATGTTTTATCGTACGAGGTGGCAGTGATCTTCCCCCGGTAGATGGAGACATCCGCCGCCGACCTACCCCTCAGATTGCTTGGTGTTCCCAACCAGGTATCTCCCACCAGCGGGACATCGCCCCAGCTGGGACAAGCTCTAAGACCTCGACCGCTCTCCCGGCATGTGTGGTAGTGCAGTGCATGTTAGTATAAGTGTGTTTATAAGGGGTGATGTTAGGACAAGGAAGAGGAAGGAAAGATCGCGCGCGGTCCGTGGCCAGTTTGTTAGGGTACTGTTCCGGCATTCGTCTGGTGTTGATAGGAGAACCCACAAAAACTCCCGATCAGAGCAGTCGTCCACTAGAATTTTCCTCCAAATAGCTGACCGGGAGAGGTGGCTCAGGGCATCAATTGATCTCTTACAGCTGATGACCTGCAGTCCCTCGTTCAAGTCCCAACGGTGGCAAGATTTTCAACATTAGCTTAATGCCTAGGTCGAAATCAGTCGCTGTCTGGAGGACAATTATAGCGATCGGCTGCTCTGTTTGGTAGTATTCTGTTTTCTCTTTGATCAACAACATGCGAATACAGAACCCTACCAAACGGGCTGTGGATCACGTACAATCTTCCCTTCATCTTCCTAGTCCTATCCTGTCCCCTTACACACACACACACACACACACACACACACACACACACACACACACACACTAACATTAACATGCACTTCACTACTACATATTCCAGGAGAACGGTCGAGACCCTAGAGCTTGTCCCGGCTCGGGCGGTGCCCCGCTGGTGAGAGGTACTGAATTTTATTTTTTTTGATCAAATACACAAATCACTTAATGGTACATTGAGGTCAGTGGTTGCTGATGCGGTCAGATGAAAGTATTTTGTTTTCTTTGTTGGATACACAAATGTATCCTAACTTTGAATATCGTGTCACTTTTAGCACTGGTCCTCAAAATGGAACTTTTAGCACGCTGTGCATGTCTTGAAAGAACTGCGTTTACTAGTAGCCGTCTAAAAATAATATTGTGCAATAATCGTGGAAAAAGAATGCAGCAACTTACATTATTTTTTAATATGATACTTTTTCCGGACCAAACTCTTTATAACTTTTTTTAAATTTTATTTTATTATTATGCAGTGAAGTAAGAACTTTACAAGATTGAAAGAAACTGCAACCTAGTACGTGTAGTACTTAGTGTTACAAACAGGAGAGCGAGGATACTCCCACTGGAGACCTCAATAATTATTGGTTAATGTATGCGATAATGTGTAGAGAAAAGGGAATTACAAAAACAAAAATGTTACAGAAAGTAAACTTGGAAAATTATGCATCTCTCTTTAGGGTGGTTTAAATTTTTCTTTTGGGAATCGATATTCGATTCTTCGGTGTTGGTTATAGGTTTTTCCTAGGTTGAATACGGAAGTTGCCGGGGAGGATGATAAGGAAAGAAAAAATATTTGATTGGTGACTGATATAATCATCAGTCGTGTGAAGAACAAACTCTCTGCAGAGTTGCTTGTTTGACACGTACCAAGGCGCTTTGACGGCAGTGCGAAGGATTTTATTTGAGAATTTTATATCTAATAATTCCACTGATATTTTTTGTGTGTAATAATACTTCGGGAGTATGTGTTTGATATGCCCTGCCAGCCTTTAACTCTCGAAATTTTACCTATGCGCTACTTGCAGTCTGAAAAAAAAGTGAACACTAAAAAAGGAAAACTTTTACTCTGCGGTAGTCGTTGTAGTTACAAAGCCGCAAAATGTTTGTGAACAAATGAATGGTGTTTGAATGGAAATTGCTTTCAGAGAACATGGAGTTGCTTTACAACTCGCTCGTGTGTTTACATGTTGGTCATTGGATTTGAAAAGAGCCGGAATACTACAGCTTTAAACCTCTCAATATCGTTGCGCTTTTGGTTTTGGGCATTTTATTCTCTTTCTGTTCACAGTAGTTTTTTGTTCGAAATTATTTCCCTATTTCTCACACTGTCCAACTCTCTTTCTCCCACTAGTGCTTTCTTCGTTTTCTCTATTTTATGAATAAAACTATCCAAATTAACTAAATTCGTAAAAAAAGGTGGCAGTTCATATTTTTCCGCAAGCTTGAAAGCGATTTTACAATGTTTGGGCGTTTTGGCCGGCACATGCCGATTTAATTATAGGACTAAGGCTGGGAGAAATAAGACAAAACACAATATTACAATAATGCAATATCGCTATTATGACAACAATCGCTGGGTTGACATCCCAGTCTATTGTCGTGCAGCGCCAATCTTGGCCGGAGCGGTAACCTCAGAGACAGCGTTGGTTCCAGTGAAGGCAGCGAGAGGTCGCTGGCAGAAGGCGGAGCGATGTTCATCTTCTGTCGAGTTCTGGGCTACGCGATGGCCGGGCGCTACGTGAGCTCAGTGAATGCAGGTACGCAGTCTGCTATTTAATCTATCCGCTCACGACACACACGATTTGTCTGGTTCCAATTATTCTTTCCAAAATGCATTGCCTCATTTGTCATTCATCATTCATTGCCTCATTTATCATTGTTATTTGGTAAAGAAAAGAAACTTCTTTGAAGCAAACAATGTAACTGCGAGAATAAGGAGCAATAAATGAGACGGTAAGGGAATGTTTTAACGCATACCTATTGAGAAAATTGGGCGCAGGAATTATGATCGAAACCTGTAGTTTTCAGCAGATGATTTCATTAGGTGGAGATTTATTAGAGCTGACATACGCGTCATACCGCAAAATTGTAACATTAAAAAATACAGAATTTACCATTTTGCATGGAATAATAATATCACAGTAAACATACGGTATAAAACGCGGATGAATATTGTACATTGCACCATGCTGTTTTCTGGAACGCAAATGGGATCTTTGTGTCTTGCCGAAATAAAGTACTCGTAGCTGTAAGTGTAGTTCGCGAAAGGGTAATTTTTGCCGACGCATACTAAACGTGACAAATACTATTTAAAAACCGCTTTAAAGAACGCAATGTCAAGAATAATTTCCTTCGCCTCAAACGAGTAGAAATCTTTAGTCTTTTCTTGTAACCACGGCTGTACCGGAGAATAGCGGTATCGGATAATGATGTTACAAACCGCCGCTCACTGAAGAGAACGAATAGTTAGGAACACTGTTAAATAAAACCCAAGCACCCCATAACACCACTGTCCGTATTGCTAAACAAAGTACAATTGCTGCCGTAATGGGCAGTCCATAAATTATGCAACGAAAATTGGGAGTATTTTGAATAGCCCCCCCCCCCCAGTTACGCATCTGTCACGCGTGCTTGAGTCCCCTCTAAATAATTACGTAACGCTTGCGACAACACCCCTCATTTACAGCAAGTAAAATAAATTATCTAAGAGTAAAGGCAATTTGTGTATAGGGTGTGAAATAAACTGCAATTTATATACTCAAACAAAATAACTCGAGGAATCTGAAAAGGAAATATCTATCTATCTTGCTACTTTATTGCTAGAATTGGCTCAATGAAAAATCATATATTCATTTCACGAAAACATGGAAATTTATTTAATAATTTAAAACAATTTTTGGTATTGTTTAACTTTACCAAATATAAAATTAAATGTTTGTCATGACCGTTCCAACCTTATGTCTTCGCGCGCTTTTTCGGCCATCTTTATCCATCTTCAACGCCACTGTCCTCAAGTCCAGACACCATCTTCTCTCTTCTTTTCTCGGAAGCTCACTTCAATTACCGTTCATTAGATCAACAAACTATTTGCTGCTAACATTCCAGTTCAATCACTGACAACTTCGCCCAAGCCCTCAATGTCCCTCCAACTCGTTCACATGAAATATTTTAAGTTCCACTGTCACACTTAGAGTTCCAATTTTGATGTTCTCTCAATACCTATCCCCTAGTAGATGCTTACAAGTCCCCAAAGAAAAAAAACTCCTAACATTATTTGGAGCACGATCCGTTCATGAGCACGGCATCAGTCAGAATGAATGTCTCTCGTATTCTTTCAGCCCCGCAAAACTCGGTTCATAAATTCGATTGTTTATTTGCAGATAACATTTGATGTACTTGCTTACCTAACCAATCTCTAAATTTCTTGCAAAACGAACTAGCCGTCTTCACGACTGTCACTGCTTTTTCGGCCAATCCCAGAATTCTATATAGAATTAGCTAGCCGTCTCTGCGATTGTCACTCCATGAATATGTTGACCTTGACGACGGCTCGCTTACCGTTGCTATGCTAGCATATTCACATAATTTATCCCCTTTAATTGACGCCATTTATAAGAAATAATTGTACAATATTCAGTGACATATTGGTATGTCACAGGTGTTTCACGTAACTTTACCACCACCTCTTGAAGTTACTGAAATTGAAGTTATATATATATATATATATATATATATATATATATATATATATATATATATATATATATATATATATATGTATAGATAGTCTATCTTGACGAGCGAAAAAGGACGAATGTAATAATATACATATTGTCATATGATAGATAAGCATTTTCTTGAGTAATTTTGATTTTAAATATACATTTAAAATATACGTTAAATACGAGTCATAAACTATCCAAATTATTCAAAAAATTCTTATCTAACATATGACAATATGCATATCATTGGATTTGACTTTTTACGCTCGTCATGATAGACTAAAAAATGTGTAGTTCCATTTGAAAAACAAAAAGTTACCTCAGTATAAGGAAAAGAAATCATTTCAGAAAATGATGAAAAATTTAGGGATGTCTAATTTTATTAGGGATATCTAACAAACACCCCGTTACCCACATGTAGCACTCTATAACGCTTGTTCAATCCTCCTCTCCCTCTTTACTGTTACATAATTCATGAACGACCCCTACACAGTTGTCAGAGCACACTAGAGGAGCACAATAGGGCAGTATACCATGGTGGAAATACATGGGTGAGTTCCTCCGGCGCACCAATTTTTGCTCGTTCTGCGCATCACCAGTTTGCGTCACGAACCACGTTACCGCAGCACAGGCACTTCATTTAAAAAGCCAGATCAGACGCTGGCCGCCATGTTGCATGGAGAGCGGGAGGAGTTGAGAAACATTTTGAAAGTGGTACAAAATGACAATTTTCAACGGTAACCAACCACAAATAACACGATGAAGGTGTACAAGATGCAATGTTTACAAGAAATGCTTCATAGATCTGTTTCAATGTCTTGTAACGAGGTGACGATTTTGGTATCTGGCTATATATAAAACTCCCGCTAATATTGTGACGCAAACTGAAGCTCATTGGCTGAAGTCGGATACGATGCGCAAGAGACCCCCTCCCGCAGTATACTCCATCGCACACGCCCCAAATTTCGGCGGAGAGAACTGTCACATGGTTAAATGGCAATGAGTTCCGCGGTCAAAATGCACGATATTGGCTCTCCTTCAAAAACAGTGTTTTGTTTTCGCGGCAACAACACCCATATGTTTGTCAGCGCGTCTCCCGACCTGTATGGCATAGCCTTCTGTAAACTTTCCGCAGACATTTTTATTCAGCACAATCAAATACGAGGATTAATAAAGCGAGCACGTGGATTGTGTTTTTGTCATTATCTAACTGTCAAATCAACGTTGGCCGCTCTACGTATGTTTTTTATGATGTGCGCGGTTAAATAGTACACAGTGAAGCGTCAAATCTTAAATAGAGCATAAGTCTTCAGAAACAGATTAACTCATACGCACCTATTTTACTAAACGACAATACTTCTTAGATTTTTAAGTAGTGTAAAAGTTATTAGGAGAGTGGTTGTGACAGTGGTTCTGAATATTTTCCTTGAAATTTACTATATATAATAAGATTTACAAAAATATAGATTTTCAGGTTTTTAGCACTTTATTGATATTACACTAAAGAGATGTAAATCTTGATATTTGCAGATGACGACGACGACGAATGGGTAGATATTGACGAAGACTAAGACCTTCTACAAAGACAAGACGACGACGAACATGACGGATGCGGACTGTGACGAAGACGAGGATGATGAAAACGAGGAAGACGTGAACCATAACGAGGGTGACAGGGCAGAAACCGTTAAAATGATGATGAAAAAGAAATCATTACGAGACTGATGACGCAGGAATAATTATGAGGATGACGAAGCAGGAACCATTATGTGAACGATGACACAGGAACAACTATTATGAGGATGATGACGCAGCAACAATTACGTGGATAAAAACGCAGGAAGCATTACGTGAATGATGACGCCGGAACAAATATGTGAATGATGACACAGGAACAATTATTTGTCGACGATAACGCAGCAATCATTATGTGTATGATAACGCAGGAAGCATTACGTGGATGATGACCCAGGAAAAAATATGTGGATGATGGAAGAACAATTATGTGGACGATGACGCAGCAACCATTTCGTGGATGATAACGCAAGAAGCATTACGTGAATGATGACGCTGGAACAAATACGTGAATGATGACGCCGGAACAAATATGTGAATGATGACACAGGAACAATTATTATGATGATGATGACGCAGCAACCATTACGTGGATAATAAAGCAGGAAGCATTACGTGGATGATGACCCAGGAAAAAATATGTGGATGATGGAGGAACAATTATGTGGACGATGACCCAGCAACCATTACGTGGATGATAACGCAAAAAGCATTACGTGAATGATGACGCCGGAACAAATATGTGAATGATGACACAAGAACAATTATTATGTGGACGATGACGCCGCAACTATTACGTGGATGATAACGCTGGAAGTATTACGTGAATGATGATGCCGGAACAAATATGTGAATGACGACACAGGAACAATTATTATGTGGACGATGACGCAGCAACCATTACGTGGATGATAACGCTGGAAGTATTACGTGAATGATGACGACGGAACAAATATGTGAATGATGACACAGGAACAATTATTATGTGGACGATGACGCAGCAGCCTTTACGTGGATAACGCAAAAAGCATTACGTGAATGATGACGCCGGAAAAAAATTTGTGAATGATGACACAGGAACAATTATTATGTGGACGATGACGCAGCAACCATTACGTGGATGATAACGCAGGAAGCATTACGTGAATGATGACGCTGGAACAAATATGTGAATGATGACACAGGAACAATTATTATTAGGCTGATGTCGTAGGAACCATTATGTTGATGATAACGCAGAAACCATTACGTGGATGATGACTTAGGAAAAAATATGTGGATGACGGGGGAACAATTATGAGGATGATGACGCATGAACAATTATGTGAATAATGACATAGAAACAATTATGTGGATGATGGCACAGGAACCATCACGTGGATAATGACGCAGGAACAATTATGAGGAAAATGATACAGGATATATAACGCGGATGATGATGCAGGAACAAATACAAGGATTATAAAACAGGAAGAATTTCGTGGATAATAAAACAGGAACCAATATGAGAACGATGAAAAGGATGCATTACGTGGATGATGACGCAAGAATCATTAAGAGATAATTAATCAAGAGATTTTGAAATGGGCATTCAGAAAACTATTTGTACAGATTTGAATGGAACCACAAAATGTAAGAAAACTATTTTGAAATAAAAATGAATCTGAACATTATAGATTTGTTCTTCTTGATAGACGTTTGTATCAAAATATATTTTCATATATTTTTCGTTTATATCGATATCATTTTCCTGTATGTATCAAAGCCGATTGAATTTACTTAGTAAAAGCATCCATCGCATGTGTTTATCAGATTTTAAAAGCAAAGTTTGTGTATAATTGTTCATTTAGGAGTATTTCTTTGTTATTAAAAATTAACAATTGTATAGTGATACTTGATTGACGATTTTAGATCAATATTTTTGCTCTTTTTTGAAAGCACAATCTTTCTCCCAAAGTTTTGCATCACGTCACAAGCGTATCAGTGATGATGGGGATTTTTTGATTGATTTTTTCGTGTTTCAGGGCGCGTCAACTGCTTTGGTCACTAGTCCTGTTAGTGTAGTGCATGTTTTTTCTCGGGGAAAATGGCGATCTTCCCCCCGCTGGATGGCGAGATCCGGCGCCGACCTACCGTCGGCTAGTGGGGTTTCCCCTTAACCTGGACTCTCCCACCAGCGGGGCACCGCCCCAGCCGGGACAAGCTCTAAGCTCCCGAACGGTCTCCCGGGATATGTGGCAGTGTAGTGTATGTTAGTGTAAGTGTGTGTGTGTAATGGGAGAGGATAGGACAAGGAAGAGGAAGGAAAGTTCGCGCGCGGTCCGTGGCCCGTTTGTTAGGGTACTGCTCCGGCATTCGCCTGGTGTTGATCGGAGAAACTAGGGAAAACTACCGGTCAGAGCAGCAGGTCGTTATAGTTCTCCTTCAGACAGTGACTGAATTCGACCTAGCTCAAAAGCTAGTGCCAAAAAATCCTGCCGCCGTCAGGACTCGAACCTAGGACCTCTCGGTCAGAGGCACTGCAGTGACATCAGTTGATGCACTGAGCTACCGCTCCCGGCGTGATGATGGGGAGGTTGCGTGTTCGATTTATAGCAGGTGCTGGAGATTGAATGTTGTGGAGTTGGTGGGATCTGTCAGGATCGATGTTGCTGGACGTTTGCTCTGATCAGTATACTCCAAATGAAACATTGTGGGACTTCAAGATCACGTGCTGTAAGGAGATGGGGACTCTATCATTAAGTTGGAAACTTCGTTGCGTCCTAAAGTTTTGGTATAGGAGTTCTAAATAGGATGGCAATGTCCCCCTCCCCTTCGAGCTAGTGACCTTGAAGTATCACTATGTTTAAATTAAAGTTTATTTTACTTGGGTTTCCTGATTGCTGTCAGGCTAACGCTGGCGCCGCACCTTAAAAAACAGGCGACGATCATCACAGGGGACAGATTGGTAAATTTCCTTTGTTCCTCCAATCAATACTAAACGAAAGCCGGAGAAGTACCCTATCAAACAGGCCACGGGCCGCTCGCGATTTCTCTTTCCTCTTTTTCATCCTATCCTCTCCCCTTACAGTTGCATCCAATACGCGACTACACATGTCGGGAGCTTTGCATTTTGTCTGCGCCGAAGAGGGAAACACGCCGCATGTCAGCGCGGAGGTCGTGTTGTACTCCACCAACCAGCGAGAGCGGAGCTACATCACTTGTAAGGATAAACCCATTTACTACACTCACGGGACATTGCTTAGAAGCTGACAACCCCAAAAACACCAATGAGGCAGTGACTCAATTCCATATACGTCCGGCAGAGCCTCTGACCAGGAGGTCCTAGGTTCGAGTCCTGACGGTGGCAGGATTTTCGACACTAGCTTTTCAGCTAGGTCGAATTCAGTCGCTGTCTGGAGGAGAATTCTAGCGGCCGGCTGCTCTGATCGGTAGTTTTCCGTGGTTTCTCCGATCAACACCAGGCTAATGCCGAAGCAGTACCCTAACAAAAGGGCCACAGACCGCGCGCAATCTTTCTTTCTTCTTCCTTCTTCCTTGTCCTATCCTCACTTCTTACACACACACTAACATGCCGTACACCACCACACATGCGCAGGAGATCGGTCGGGGGCTTAGAATTTGTCTCAGTTGAGGCGGTGTCCCGCTGGTGGGAGATACCTGATTAGGGAAAACTTCGTTAGTTGACGGTAGGTTTGCGCCGGATCTCGCCATGACCTCAGTAGTCGACACGCCCGGAACCACAATCAATGAATCATAAACGTCGGTGCTGGCCAGGAACTAAAGCAGTCTGTAGAATTGGGAAAGAAGGAGACCAACAATTTAGTATATACATTGAGTGACAGAAGCGTTGCCTTCTTTGAAGCAAACTGAAGTCATGCTTTTTGCAGTGAAAGCAGCGCGCTCTGGAGAAACGGTTTTCAAGTATTCAGTTTGGTACTGCATAAGGCCGGGTGGGTCCGGGCCGCCCGTAATATATATCCTTTTACTCCGTGTATAACGACCAAAAACCAATCATTTCATAACGAAATCACAATATGTAAGGAGAACGAAATGAGAAACTTTCAAAATACAATCGCTTCCTGCATCTCCTTCATCGGTTATTGACACATGAATGGAAACTGTTGAAATGTAATCGTGGTTAGCTTAACAACTGAAAGTGAATGTTATTTCAATAAGAGGCAAACAAACAGATCACAAATAATGCGGAAAACCTGAAAAACAACATTTGTGGTTTGGAGACTTCTGTTATTACAGTGGTATGCTGATCGTACTGAAGGCATTTTGAATATTATTTTTCTATCCACTAATATATTTAAAATACAGTTAAACAAAAAGACAACAATATAGAAAGATCTCATATAAACAACATATGGATTCAGTACAACAGTTCTACACGCCATCATCAGGCATCTGTCATGCTTTTTACTGCAAAAAACATAGGGGCCCCTAGTTCTGCAATCGTCCACCAAGAGCGCTGAAACCGTGCGGTCAGCCACTGTATGCAGTATATTCTAGCTCGTTGCAGGCACCACTCATGTTTTGACAGCAAAAAACAAGACGGTCCCTAGTTCTGCGAGCGTCCACAAAGAGCGCTGAAACCGTGGGGTCAGCCAGTCTATGTAGTATATAGTAGGTGGTCGTACCTTTGAGCCGCACGCGGTCACCCAGCACATGAAGGAACTCGTCGAAGAGCGGGGAGACGTCGTTGTTGTCGAGGATCTCCTCCTCCGTGTACTGGCCCTCCTGCACGTAGATCACCCCCACCTTCAGCTCCGACTTGATGAACACCTGCGCACGCGCACCACGCGCACTCAACACGCGCTCCGTAACAGCTGACGAGCGATTCAAATTAGAAGGCGGCTGACAGTTGGATGTGGAGGGGACAGGGTTGCCAATAGCTAATGTACAAACACAATTAGAAGGCGGTTGACGTTTGGCTGTGGAGAGGACAGGGTTGCAATATACACATTTGACAATAACTAAGGAGCGCGTAAAATTAGAAAGCGGTTGGCATTTGGATGTGGAGAGGACAGGGTTGCTAATAGCTAATGCACAAATAAAATTAGAAGGCGGTTGACGTTTGGCTGTGGAGAGGACAGGGTTGCAATATACACATTTGACAATAACTAAGGAGCGCGTAAAATTAGAAAGCGGTTGGCATTTGGATGTGGAGAGGACAGGGTTGCTAATAGCTATGCACAAATAAAATTAGAAGGCGGTTGACGTTTGGCTGTGGAGAGGACAGGGTTGCAATATACACATTTGACAATAACTAAGGAGCGCGTAAAATTAGAAAGCGGTTGGCATTTGGATGTGGAGAGGACAGGGTTGCTAATAGCTATGCACAAATAAAATTAGAAGGCGGTTGACGTTTGGCTGTGGAGAGGACAGGGTTGCAATATACACATTTGACAATAACTAAGGAGCGCGTAAAATTAGAAAGCGGTTGACATTTGGATGTGGAGAGGACAGGGTTGCTAATAGCTAATGCACAAATAAAATTAGAAGGCGGTTGACGTTTGGCTGTGGAGGGAACAGGGTTGCCAATTTAACATGTTTTCCAATAGCTAATGTACAAATAAAAGTAGAAGGCGGTTGACGTTTGGGTGTGGAGGGGACAGGGTTGCCAATCTACACTTTTGACAATAACTGATGTGCAAATAAAATTAGAAGGCGGTTGATACTTGTGTGAGTGGGGAGGGCGCACCTGATCGAGTTTGAGCAGCTCCTCGGGCGTGTCGGGCAGCTGGCCCAGCGTGAAGGGCGGGTTGATGTTCACCTCCTTGCCCAGGGAGCGCACCACCTCCTCTCGGTTGTAGCGGTCGGCGAAGACGCACGAGGCCGGGATGAGCCCGTGCACCGTGTAGCTGATGGCCCGCACCAGGATCCTACGCACGTTTCAATTCCATGAGAATGTGTAGCTGAAGGCCCGCATCAGGGTCCTACATACACACACACACACATTCACCCACTCACAAACACACACATCAGTTTCATGAGTGTAGATGATGACCCTCACCACAATTCTACGCAGATGATTCAATTTCATGGCCCCTATGTGAGTTTGGGTCTTCAGTTCCAGAAAAAGGACATCGGAGAATAAATGTTACAAACTTCTAAGTGACGTGACATTGCCAAAATCAGTGGGACACTTGTCTTGATCCGGTGGTTGGCAGGAACAGGAAAGTCTGTAACTGTGAAATGTGACATGTCGAACGCCAGGGAGGTACCATCGTGTGTTCGCCACTCCTTCGTGAAAACAAATGTCACATGGGTAACTTACTAACTTACTTGAATTTCCAATCACATGTTAATTTTCATTGCCTAAATGTGACTATCCTCGACCTCTCTCCATGCTGTAGAAGTGTGTAACATTTATTCTGGAAATAGCCTGAAATGATGAATAGTTTTCTGGAGTTTCTCCAAACAATACCATTTCCCGGAGCTGTACAGAAACAAACGGACCACGGACCGCGCCTTCCTCATCCTTGCTCCCTCTTTTCCACACACACACACACACACACACACACACACACAAACTTTCAAGCTAACTATCACTAACGCAGGGAGACCAATCGGACTTAGAGCTTGTCCCGGTTTGGGGTGGTGCCCTGCTGGTGTGAGATACCTGGTTGGGGAAAATCCCTGCGAACCGACGTGTATGTCGGCGACAGATCTTACCATCCAACGTGTGGAGGTCACCACTACATCTCATGATAAAGCATACAATACACTTACGAGAAAATACGAATAGGAGGGTAGTACTGTGAACAATACAAACGTATTCAAATGGAACAATGTTTGAGGAAGACAAAGAAGGATTTTGGCGGGAACCCAAAAATGTTGGTGTAAAAAAAACATAGAAAAATAGAATTAAATTTAAAGTTCAATAGGAGTACAAAAATTGGGACTACAGGATTATTTTCAAACATTTAAATAAATTATGTTTACTTCCAATATAAGTAATATAAATATATCTTATTTAGCAGAATGAGAGCAAAAATAATTATTCTCTAAAGGGAAATTATTGGGCAATGTTCGAGGGACAAGAAGGTTCAAAACGCAGAAACATCGGTTAAATATGTTATTAAAAATTAAGAATTATATATAATACTTATATACATGGCCATGACCATAGTAGTTGTCGCTCAGGAAACGCGAAATAACACAGGCACACAAACAAAGTTTTCATACCGAAAGTCTTGATTCATGTTGCTCTATTAATTTCGACGCTCTTAATCCGAATCTAAAACCAGAATTACGCCACCACTATCCACGTTTTTTAATTGCAAAAAACTATGGTGACATTGTATCTTTTGTTTTCGAGGGTTGTTGTCAAACCCAAAGAGTGGCCTCATGTTTTTGTATGTACGTCAACGTGCTGAATCTGAAGCACGAATTGCACCACCACACTACAATTTTTTTTAATTCCGAAAAACCAGCGTGACATTGTATTATTTTTTGTTTTCAATTGTGGTTGTCAGGATCAAAGACTTGGCACATGTTTTTCTACGTATACCGACGCACTGAATTTGAAACTGAAGCCAAAATTGCGCTACCACCCTCCAGTTTTTTAATCGCAATTAATCACCGTGAAATTCATAACCAAAAATTTCAGTTTTTTAATATTTTATTTATTATTTTTTAAATTTTAAAAAAATATTATTTTTTTGCGATTTAATTCTGGCGGGATTGTGGCTTCAGTTTCGCGTTCAGTGAAACATAGGTCAAGTCTTGGTCAACTTTTTTTTTTGTGAGCCTGTGTAATCAATTTTGTTTTGAGAGGTTTGCGCACCTGAACTGGTCCCTTCCGTTGAGCGTCTCCTGGCGGATGGAGAGCACGACGGGCCCCAGGTCCTCGTCGGAGGTGAAGTAGTTCCAGTGCTCGGCCCCGTAGAAGTACTTCTCGTACGTCTCCTGCTCCACCGACGTCAGCTCGAAGGCGCCGTGCTTCTCCCATTGCTCCTCGATGGCCGTCTTGGCGCGCGGCGGCGCCCCGCCCTCCTGCGCCACCGCCACCACCCACCTCACCAACCACACACGCCACGCGCCAGCCCGGCGCTCCCTTCGCGCCGGTGGGAACCAGCCAAAGTGGGAGCTCAGTGCATCAGCTGATGCCACTGGACCGCCTCGGACCGGGGGGTCCTAGGATCCTGACGGCGGCAGGATTTTCGACACTAGCTTGTCAGCGAGGTCGAATTCAGTCGCTGTCTGGGGGAGAATTCTAGCGGTCGGCTGCTCTGATCGGTAGTTTTCCGTGGTTTCTCCGATCAAAACCAGGCGAATACCGGAGTAGTACTCTAACAAACGGACAGCGCAAGACCTTTCCTTCCTCTTCCTTGTCCTATCCTCTCCCCTTACACACACACACACACACACACACTAACATGCACCACACTACCACATATTCCCGGAAACCGGTCAGAAGCTTAGAGCTTGTCCCGGTTGGGGCGGTGCCCCGGTGGTGGGAGAGTCCTGGTTAGGGGGAAACCCCGCTAGCTGACGGTAGGTCGGCGCCGGATTTCGCCATACAGCAGTGAAATATCACCGCCATTTCGCGGGGGGGAAACATGCACTACACTAACGGGACTAATGATCAAAGCAGTTGACGCGTCCGGAAACACGAACAAATCAATAAATCAAGCTAAACAACTGAACCTCACATGTAATTCCCCCGCAGGTGGGGGGGTCGCGATGGCGTAGGTTGTCGTAGACGGCCACCCGGACCCTGAGTCTCGCGGCGCCGCTCACGTCGTTAGCTTGAAGGTGCAGACAGTGAGAAGGCAACGCTAAGGTCCTGGTGGCCGGTTGCCCGACTACCCACCAGTTGGGCCTAAGGCTCGTAGAACTTGGGGCAGGATTGGGCGAAGGATGCTCTTCGGAGTACTCCGGATCCCACTATCAAGTCCGGCGGGAAACTAGCTACCCCCCGTCAGATTGCTCCGGTACCGGCGTTACCCATTGTACCCGGCGGTAAGCATTGGGGAAACGTGATGGGGGCTCCGAGCCGCCTGGGCCTCAGTCCAGGTGGCCCCCCGTTGGGCTCTCGGCTTCGTCGTGGCTGTGGCCCGATACTCTGGGCAAAGAGGAGGGAACTTGTTCCCGGCTCATTGTCGAGACTCCGGTTCTATCCTGGATAGCTAGGAGCTGTGAACTAGCAGGGTGGCCCCTACCCAGGCATTGTATGGGGAGGTTGCTGTGAAAGCAAACTGAGTTCCGGCTGGATCCGGCCATCAGCCTGTCGGCGTCAACGCGTCGGCGGGGGGTGCGGATTAGAACCCGAAGAGGCAAAGGTGCCCAACCCGGGGAGTTACCCTCTGATGAAAAGAAGCAGTGTGGAGTTGTAGAACACACGGGGTTACTACTACTACTACTATTACTACTGCCACTACTACTAGTAATAGTAAAGTGCTGGTTATGGCTCTCATGAAGACATCCCTATGCAAAAGTCTTAAGAGTTTCGCTGAGGTATATGGACGTACGCGAAATATTTAAATTTAATTACGTATGTGGAAAATCTCTTAACATGCTCTCACAATCAGTAAAAGAAAACTGCCACGAATGTAAATAGAAAGCTCAAGAGCTCGACACACGACTGCACAATAACCGGAAACACGTCCACCGGTTCGCATCTCACATTTAAATCTCGGTTTTAAAATAAACGTAGTATTTATCAGACAAAAAGTAAATTCACTGTATTGTTTATAGAAAAAAAGAATTTTTAGAGAAGAACACATAACACTGCACTTCCTAGTTTCAGTTATTTCTCGTGTCGCACTATATTTTTGTCGGACGAAGACATCACAAAAGGAAGCGTTTTATTTTTTTTTAAATTTATTTTACGTCAAAAAACAGTTAAAACTACGTATGACGTGCTATGGGGAGACGTGAATTGTGTGCACATTTTCAAAATTCTGTGATCCCTACACTAAGTCATATACTACTTGAATTTTGAATGATAAAAAAAAGCTCTCCTGTAATAAAATCTATTTTCAAAGATAAATAAGCAATTAATTTTGGGCTCTTAACCATTTTGTCGGCGTTAACGCGTCGGCGGGGAGTGCGGATTAGAACCCAAAGAGGCAAAGGTGCGTCAAAGCCATTTACAAGTTAGCCAACTGCAAACGAACGAATGAAGGAAGGGAGTCTAATGGGTTGAAGGACACAACGAAACTTTCAGTTACGTTGCCAGCACTAGCTGTCACTTTGGCTCATTCTTAGAAAAACCCTTCTATACATGGTGAGTTACTCTGGCGCACCGATTTTTGCTCCTTCTGCGCAACATCAGTTTGCGTCATGAACCACGTGACCATAGCACGTCCACTTCGTTTGAAAAGCCAGTCCAGACGCTGGCCGCCATGTTGCCTGGAAAGCCAGTAGTGTTGAGAAACATTTTAAAAGTGGTTCAAATTGAGAGTTTTCAACGGTAACCAACCAAAAATAACGCGATGATCATAAAGATGCAATGTTTAAATGAAATGCTGCATAAAGCTATTGCAATGTCTTTTAACGATGTGATAATTTTGGTATCTGGCTGCATTTAAAATTACCGCTAATATTGTGACGCAAACTGGTGTCTGAAGCTCATTGGCTGAAATCGGAAACGATGCGCGAGAGCCCTCCGCTGATAGGATGGCAAATTTGAGTAAAACATTCATACTTCGATACATGACCAAAAGGTTTTGTCGAAAAACATTGGCGAAAAATCGATGTTTCGAACGTCGATGTTTTAAATATGATGAAACATTTCGAAGTAAAATGTCTTGGTTCTAATATGATTCATAAGACGTCAACATTAGTTTAAAGTATATTGTCTTAAATTTGACAATCATCTTAATTTTCTAATTCTATGTAGTCAAGTTTCAAATTGGAGTTGAATGATCTTACCATGCATAAAATAATGAAAAAGGTCACAATACTGGAGAAAGTTTGCGAAACAGCAAATGGTTTCGTGCCGTCTGGGGATCGACAACAGAGACAGTTGTCAATGGCTGTTGATTGCGAGCAAATCACAAATAAAGTAGATACTGGAAATTTTATTTATATTATCAGAACTTTTTAAAAAATGGCAATGTTTCGGGGCAAATATATCGATCCGAAGAAAACATCGAAAGCAAAACATAGATGTTGTAATATCAGTGTTTCTATGCGAATATACCGATGTTTTAAAAACATGTTTTTTACCATCCCTCGGTATGAACAACTTCAAAATCGGTGATAATTCGAGTAGTAAACGTGACATTATTTAAAGTTCTGTTAACTTCTTTGGCAAAACTTGTATAACTACGTACCGACGTTTAACGTAGGATAATCCTGCATTAATTCAGTCGTCAGTAGAAGTCAGTCATTTCCTTTTGGCTCATTTGGAGTACTCATAACTCTTTTCAGTGCCTCTGACCGGAAGGTCCTGGATTCGAGTCCCGACGGTGACAGGATTTTTGACACTTGCTACATAGCTAGGTCGAATTGATGAGGGGAATCTGTGACTGCTCTGATCTGGATTTTTCCAATCGACACCAGGCGAATGCCGGAGCAGTACCCTAACAAAGCTGGAGCAGTGTTAAATTTCAAAACTAACTCTCCAAAAGTGCACCCTCTCATCGACATCCGAGAAGCCATCTATGCACCCGAGAAGAATATTTCATTGTACTTTAGTTAGTTTTGTAATTTAAGTTTATTCATTGCACTGGTATATGTCATATTTCTATGATAAAATGGGAAAAAACCCATCTAAAAGTGTGTGTTTTTGTAGTCTATGGCCATAGACAGACTTAGGTTGGTGTATTTATTAATATGGTTTACATTTTAGACAAATCATTTGGGTCCAAAGGAAAATTGAAAAATTAGGATGTAAAAATTTCATATTATAAAACAGGTTTTCATTTATTATAAATAATACAGATGTGCTAGCCTTACAGGCTAATAAAATATGCAATTTACATGAATTTTGTGATGTTTTAGACACCTTGTTTGGCCTCATAGCTTTAGAATCAAGAAATTATTAACAAAATAAAAATTTATTTGTATGCAGGTATATAGTTCGCCTGCCGCCCGCTAGATAGGGCTAGTACGTATCACTTTCTAAGAATACTTATTATGAGTGCCTAACAAGTTGCTCGCCCTACAGTTTCTGATTGTTCTTTGTACTACGATCGATTTGTGACTCGTCACATCTCGATGCTTGTTGTTCCCTCTCCCCTCTGGGAGAATCTATTTAAGCGCCTGCGAGCGCTTTCTCTACGGCTTTTAGACTTTACCTATTGACAGGTCTTGAGTCCATACTACTTCGGCGCGTCGACTCCGCCCGACCGCGCGTCGGTTTTATCGGCTTCGGCCGACAGGGTAACATGGTAACGGGTGTCTTTAGGTGTAATCCTATATTATGTTGTTGTAAGAAATTTTTGTAGCGGCATTTATGCCGTATGTGAGATGGAATTGGATTGGTATATAATGTTTAGAATTATGTATATTTTGTAAATTTCTGGTTTGATGTTGCGCTTGTGCTGATCTTTTGCTTTTGGATTGTCGTGACTGTTTCGTGTCGAGCCATTATTTGTTGGCGGCGACTCAGTTCACTTTAATTGTTGTACGTGACTGTTTCGTGTCGAGCCATTATTTGTTGGCGGCGACTCAGTTCACTTTAATTGTTGTACGTGACTGTTTCGTGTCGAGCCATTATTTGTTGGCGGCGACTCAGTTCACTTAAATTGTTGTGTATCTGTACTTGCCATATTTGGGCAGTCAGAATGTTGTAAACGCATTCCGCGTCGAGCCTATTTGTTACAGGCGGCGGCATTGCGTATGATTGCGTGTCGAGGCATAGTGCGGCGCAATCATTTGTTTGTTATATAGTGTGTGCACATTATCTAATTTGTTTGTGTTGATATGTTGCAGCATCACTTAGCTTCACGTCCTTAGTAAGACGCTGGACGCGTGGGACCTCTGGAGCACCTGTTTGTCAGCGGAGCTAGAGCCCGTACGGTTTATCCGTGGTTCATTTGTACGCTCCATCCTTGGCCCCGTGAGCTCGCTTGTTGTATGCAGCTCGGGCAACAAGCTGCTGTCGGCATTTGGTCGGCCATTGGTTTAGCAGCTTTGTGTGGTAAAAGTCAGCACACACACGTATGTGTGAGGTATAAAGTGTCAGCGCAACAAAATCCAATCCAATTCCATCAAAGTGTTGAGTGTGACACCCAGAAAAGTTGCCATGTTTGGTTTGTTCCCTGTTTGTTATTTTACTAGTTTAATTGGGCATGTAATCCAGTGGGTTTTTCATTGTTGTTTCTAGCTCAAGTGAGCTCTCAAGGTTTAAATTTAGTAGTTCAGTTTAATGCCTTCTTGCTTGTATTCTGAAGGTATATTTTCATGTTTACTACAGTGTCTCATTCAATTTATGTAAGTTTTTGTAATTGAAAGGTTCTTATGTGAAGGCCTTCGTCAATTTTTGATAATGTGCGTAAGTCGTCGGCACTCCTAAAATGGATACTTTGTCCGACGCTGTTTGTAACTCTGTATTAATATTGTATTTCAGTGGGTCTTCGTGAACTAGTATTGTTACGTTCACTACCTTTTTGATGACATTTCTTATTGTAGATTCTGTGTCATTCCTCGAGTACAGATATGTGTTTCCCTGTTCGAGGAATAATATAACCTTGTTATTTATTGTAATAAAGTGTTGGTTAATGTACTTTGATTGTTTCCTCATAGTAATCATTAACCTTTCTTTCCCTGGCAATTTACGTGTTTGTTCAGTAGCACGAATCTATATCGCGTACTCCCTATTGGAATATACGCACTTCATTTTGCGAAGTCATTGCCCTAGGAATTTTTCTGTGTTAATTCCGCTGATCCTTAGGCTTATTAAACGTGGTCAGCCGGCATATTTAGTGTTCAATTGCTTTAAAAGTAAAGTAATTGTTTTGTTCCTGATTAAATCAGGTGGCGACCGTGAATTTGTTTGTATTCGCAGATTTTGCGATTTGTTTGTGTCCACAACTTCTGTTGTGTTTGATATGTCGGACCTGATGATGTGAGTAATATGTACTTACCTCATCAACAAAAGTAACAAGCAGTACTCTGCCACGTTCCACACGCGATCTTTCCTTCTTCCTTGTCATATCATCACTCGTTATTAACACAAACTCACATGCACTACTCTATCACACTTGTCGGGGGACCAGACGAGAGCGTAGAGCATGTTCCGACTGGGAGATACCTGGTTGGGGAAATTCCCCGCAAGCCGACGTAGGTCGGCGACAGATCTAGCCAATCAGCGGAGAAATATTACCGCCACCTCCCGCGATGGAAACATGCACTAACTTACAGGACTAATGAACTTGACGCTCGCGGAATCCCTAACAATCAATCAATGCAACGCATGTGTTACGATTGCTCATAAAGGATGGCAGCTTGTTAAAATCTTAAACGGCAGCTTGCGACTAAATAGTGATTTTTCGTTCCGCTGTTTCGTTGCGTTACAAGAGTGTCGATTTGTAAGTAGCGTATTATACAAACAATTTTAAATGTTCTCGAGAACTCGCAGTAGGAGCTAATTATATTTGATCCGAACTGTGAGGCCAATAAGTGGACGTGTGTATTATTCTGTTTGCGATTGTGAGCTCATCATTATCGTGTGAGAGATCGCTTTTTAAAAGTAATTGTATTAAAACATCTTTTCCAGTGTATTAATTTTATGATATAAATTATTAAACTTTTTTTAGTGAGTAGTAACTATTGAGATTAGCGTAAACATGTATTTATTTATTTTTTAATTTAAAAATAATAATCTACATTGTAACATATATTAAATTATTTATGAGTATAGTGTATATAGTGTATTAAGTTATTTTTAATACATACGTGTACTTTAACAGGCCCCTGTTACGTTTAAATGCGCGTATAGAATCATATGTATTAAAGCTGTAAAGAACGATTTTGATGTCCCTTCTATTGGGTTCCCAGTGGAAGGTTATGAACAAGTAAGAAATAAATAAAAAAGAGAGAGACATTTAGGGGTTGAGGTCACAATATATTGAATAGATAACAGCTTTTCTTTATTAATAAAAAGATACGATATTTGCATTGTTTGAAAAGCTACAATGGAAACGGGAAGATGCGCAAATTTGCGAGTTCGCGGGAAATGAACGTTCAGTTGATCTTATTTAGAAAACATCGTGTTGTGTAGTCGTTAAAACGATTGTTTGTGACAATCAATTGTAAGTATTCAATGTACTTTCTTATGTGTACCATTCTTGTGGTGTCTTCGGAAAACATTAAACAGAGAGGATGTTATAATTATTATTTAGAAATTGTATTTCACACATTTTGTTACATACATTAAGGTTGCTGTTATATATTTTATTTAATAGGTAATTATTACATAGACAAATTAGATAAGTTGATGCTATGTGGCTAGGACGAAGGCCTTTAAGTCATTACAATACCTCCATCCTACTGCGTTCCAACCTTTCGAATTCTGGTATTCACCTCAAAAGGTCTCTCCATCGCATCGAAGCCGCGAAAAAGAGACCATAAGGTACGGCTAAGGAAAAAAACCGTTAAGGGGGAACACTGCTGCTGTTATATGCCAAAACAATATTCATGTATATATGTGTAAAAATCTTGGTACATATAAAACATAATGTATGTTCGAGAATATACAGTATTTTCTGTCGTAATGTTTCTACAGCACGTCCTTCTGTGCAATGTAATCGCATGGGTTTAGCTACTGTACAAAAACGCACTCACATTCAATTCACACATTCACGTACATCCATGGTTCTCGTACAAACACTCCTCCACACGTACGCACACGTTCAACGCGCGTGGAAAGACGTGCGTTAAATATGTAGCGAGATCGCTACACGCCACGGCAGACAGGCACGCTCCTGCAGCACAGAGGCGGCGGCGCCGAGGCGAAGCATTCAATTACCAAGCAATCACACGGCCATTGGCCAGGAGCCCGCTCCGCCCCCCGCCAGGCAGCGCTAGTGGCAACACTCGTCCCTGCTTACAACTGCCCCGCGCAACGCACTCGCCGAGCGACCGAGGGAAAGCAATTGTCTCGACCGATTCTGCCACTAGCTGTTTGCACACGGCACGTGACTGGGTTTTTGACTAACAGCTAAGCTACGAGGAAATTGAGCGTGTCGAAATGCACTATACGGGGTGTCCGGGAGGAAACGTCGAAACTTCGGAAATAAGCTCTTAAGACAATTTTAAGCGTTGTTTGTCTAATAAACTACTTGGAGATTTTGAATGGCCGAGCCGCAATAAGCACTCAAAAGATGGTTTGAAAATATGGTTTCTAGGGAAAAATTTACGTTATAGAAGCGTATAAACACTCCAGAACATGTCAGTTGTGTATTATTAACAAATTAAACAAATATATTAGATAAAAATGAAAAAAATACCGAGAAATAAAAAAGACAGTCGTCTGTAAATTGGGTACTTTTTGATTTCTGGGTTAATTTTTCTTTCTGGTCAAATACATTCATTTGTTCACGACATACGCGGACTGTATGTTGGATGTGATAATCTTACCCGCACATCCGCCTACGGAGATGACTTCTCATTGCTGTGAATATGCTTTGAATAATGTGCAAAGTGGCGATTTTTTATTGCTTTTTCCCAAAGGTTCCCTCGATATAAAGCCACAATTAGGGCGTCCTCTCATAACAAATGTTTCAGCGTATTTCTGTACTTTTTCGACTGATTTTATTTGCCCTAAACGATATGGGTCTCAACATACGGGTTCATATTTCTGTATCGGCTGGACTAGAGATATGTACCCTAGTTACCTTAATTTTCAACTTCTTTTCCTTAGTACCCTTATCAAGAAATGTCATGTCTTCCACGCCCTTTCACTACGTAATTTACATGTTCTCCAACTTCAAAGGGAAGCGACGTATTGGGTCTAGCAAATACATTGGTGAGCAAAAGCATAGAGATAAATTTATTAAATTATAAAACGTTCTATTGTCTATTAGGTGTCTAAACACCTAAATGTGTGTCGTATGTCGAAATATGTGTCGTATGGAGACGAAAAGACACGCATAATCTTGTCTTTAAACCAATCAATCAAACACACATTAGTTATTTAATGTTGATCTTGAAAAGCGGTGTAGCCCAACACGATAGAAATGCAATGTAAAGAAAGATAATTCTAATTCAAAATATTTAAAGAAATGTTCCTTTCTATTACACAACGAAAAATGTAATTTTTGTATTTTAACTTTTTAACCATTTTTTGCTTAATAAACTTAGAAATAAAAATCTTCTTTAATAATTATTTGATAAATTTTGAATCCAAATTACTTTTAAAAATCTCATTTTTGAAGACCAAATATTTTCGAGTTTTTTGAAGTAATTCTTAAGAACATGAACACTAAAAATGCTTAATAGTCTTAATAGTCTTAATAGTCATGAACACTAAAAATGCTTATAATAAATGCTTTTTAGTCAGTCAATAGTAAAAGAGGTTCTTTTAGGGGGTTGAAACCGTCTAAAAATCAAACTTTAACACTGCTGAAAGTAAAAACAGCGAAACGATGGTCAAGTTGTCAGATAAACCTGTGAATACAGAAATAAAAACAAAATGCTTTCGACTGAATCCATTAGCTTCTGCTGACCTTAATATATCATTAATACTCCACCGTGCAGTTAAAACTACACTACTGCCAATTCGAATTCAGAAAAAGGGTAAAAGTTGTTTAATTAAGTCATTATAACACAGACGTAGGTAAAGTATTTCCAGTCGGCCATAAAACATGAGCAAAACTGTAAATGGATAAAAAGAAATTGATGAAGTTGGTTTGGCACTAACTGGCTAATGGAACAACATAAAATATGTAACATGAATAAATTAAATGTTTTACATGTCAAACATTTGGTCATAACATATTAATAATGTAAAAAAATATAAACATACGTTTTATTTACCCATTCTGAAACGTACGCCAGCAAAACGTCTGAGTCAGAAGTAAGTTTTTTTTACTTTCCAACATTTACACTTGTATTTTCTCTCATACCTGTCTTTACTTTCCTTGGGAAGAAATGTTTTCAAGGTTTTGCCAGCTTCTTCTAATATTTCATCCTGAATATGTCCAATATCTTTCATTTGCAAATATTTATTTATTCTCTTTAGTCAGTAAGGAGGTCATAAGTACACAATGCAGGGCCCACTAAAATGGTTCTTCAGAAGCAACGTTGGTACGCAAGCAGGATGTCATCAAATGTATACCTCCGATGATAAAAACGTGCTTGAATTTCTCAAAATTTCAATTATTCTTAATTGGAAACGAAAAAATATTGAACGTGACACATGTATAAAGGAGTATAATTGAACTCGAGCTGCAGCGGAAGAAACGCGTCTGACTGCGTTACAAATTTCGCCGACAATTAAACGCTGCAAATCGGTTGTCACGACGCTCACCTGCAGCGCAGGTCTGAACGTGCTCATAAGGCATCACGTGACGCGAAACTTCCGCTGCGGCCAATCCGCGTAGGCTGCGGATCTTCCGCGTCGGTCTGCGGGAGTCTTATAAGCGGGGCGCGGAGCACTACAAGGGAGTCACAGCCGATAGAGGAGTTCAAGTCGACGCTATTGAAAGTACGCCTGCCTTTGGAAGTAAACAACGTCATCACTAGACATCGGATGTTTAGGGAAATGCCTATTTTTTTCTAGAGAACTTATTTAAACATTGATAAAATATGTCCACGAATAATGACAAATGATGACATATGACGAAGTTTTATAATACTTATTTTTGCATAAATGCCTATTTTTTGCATAAATGCCCTTTTAGGACTTTTTTGTCTTTTATTTATTATATTTGTATACAATGCTAAGATATCGGAAAATCGGCGATGGTCCAACGTGACCATTCATTACGAAACCTTCAATTCACGTCTTGAAATTTAAAATTACGAGAAAATTCCTAAAAGTATACCAACTGATTTTTCTCCATTTTCCTAATTCATAAATACCAGCCTTGATCTAAGAACACGGACGATTGACAATACACCGAGGGAATCGAAATTTTAAGTGGAAATAAATATAAATTCCCAGGTCTCAGTGTTGCTAGTGTTGGACTGCTAAAATATGCCAGTCACATCGTTCAGATATCCTTCTCCGCATTCAAACTGATTTTGTCTCCCATTCGTCGAAAATTTGAAATTGTGATCCTTGAAAAATTACTGGTAATATGTAAATATTATTAACAATAAAATGTAGAAGTGTTGTAAATATGTAAATCTAGTTTTACATTAAAATATACGAACTGATTTTGTCCATTTAAGTTTACAAAATAATATAGATAAAAATTATAATTTTTCCATTTTATTGTGTATGTAACTTATGACAGTGCCTTTTTTCTACTTATTCTTGGCTTTTTCAGCGCCTTTTTAGGCGCCTAAAAGACGATTTTTTAGTGCCTAAACATCCGATGTCTAGTCATCACGCTACGCCACTGGGTTACGAAAACGACCACTGGAAACATCCCGCTTACGCCGACGTGCATGAACTACATCTGCTGGAGGACGAGAACTGACTTTCGTACATGGATTTTGATTTTTTGATTAATAAATTGTGGTTCTAATTGAAATTTGCTATTTCCTTAATTTAGTACACAACAGAAACATTTAAGTGTTTCCTAGTTGATAGTACTAGTTCTTCTGTGTGATCATCAGAAAATAGTTCTTCGATTCTTTCTCAGTTATCATAATTTTTAGTTAGCAATGGAACTCACACTTTCAGCTGGACTAGTTTCATTTTTACACCGAACTTTAGCTTAAAGAATAACAAAAAATGTATATCCCAACTCTTTTTACGAAACAGTGCACTTATTTCCCTGTTAAAATTACCGATTCAATTGCACCCGTGGTAAATGAGAAATGTCGCTCCCATCGTCTTTTTGTTTTCTTGAACACACCTCTTTTATCAACTCGTTTCGTTAATTGCTATAACAAAACGAGTCTCTAAAGAGGGGTATAATTGCATGAATGATATGTTGAAGAAAACGAGCGTAGATAGGAAAGAGTTTTCTTATATACCACGAGTGCAATTATACCCCTTTATACACACGTTACGTTGAAAATTTTTTGTTTCCATTTACGAGTAATTCAAATTTTAAGAAATTCAAGCACATCTTCTCCACCCAAGGCATGCATTTCATGACATAGTATTGCTTCTGAAAAATATCTATTTTAGTGGTCATTTCTACTGAGAACAAGTCATTTCTGGCAGTATTGCTATAGCATACTTTTTAGAACTGGTAACTTTTACTGGACGTTTACTGGACTTTTACTGGACGTTTACATTTTTTACATACGTAATACTAATACCAAATGCTTTACATTTAATTTATTCACGTTAAATATTTTATGTTGTTCCATAAATCAGCTAGCTTAACTTTTACTTCCCAATTTAGTTTTATTCATTCGTTGTTTATATGTACTACTCGCGCACCTTTTCTTGAACGATGACCTTGCTTCCCCCTCCCTGGAGCTATAAACAGCTGAAGGCAAAAGATCGTAGCGAGCACTGATGACAACATTCCCAGCATTAAAACTTCGTTGGCGCGAAACAGAAGCTAGTCAAAGCTAGTTGCTTTCATAGTCGAGAAATTATGTTCAGCTTTATTACCATTATCTAAAGAAATGTCTGAGGCAGGTCCAGGACCTTCAAGGAAGGCACCTAAAACTCCTATCTACTGTCCTTGCTGTTGTCTACCCAGAGCGATGACCTGGCCGCACACAGCGGGTTTGACGTTCATCTACCAAAGGTTGCCATTACTGAAAATACCCTAGTGGCTGTCTTTGTAACTAATACCCCCACTCCGCCCGCATTTCGTCAATCTATCGTTCAAGAAAAGTTGCGCGAGTGGTAGTTGTAGGTATGTAATATGTGATGATGATTCTTGTTCATGTTTCATGGCCGACTGCAAATACCTTTACTACGTCTGTGTTGTAGTTACTTAATCAAACTATTTTCTTCTTTTCTGAAATCTGATGGGTGAGTGTGTTGTTTTAATTGCACGGAGAAATTTTAATTGCATGCATGCTATTAACATAGAGATAATCAACGATTTTTCGTGAAATTAATGAGCATACAGTCGACTCTGGTTATAGTGAATTCGGATACAGTAAACTCTCGGTTATAGTGAACTTACATTACTGGTCCCGTTTCACTACATTACAAACAAGCGTACGAAAATTCGGTTATAGTGAACCTGAACCTCGGATATAGTGAACGAAGGAAATACGTCCTCAAAATTAATTCCCTCCTAGAAAAGAATATATCGCCTCAGAGTCATAAATTCCAACACTTCGCAGCTTGGAAAAAAAATCGTCGGCCAAATATCATAATCGAGGAAGTCTCCCCTGAGGTGAAGGTAGCGGACCCGGAACGGGAACCTTACTGTCGACCTTGTGCCACTTAGTTTCACTGAAAAAACAATAAATAAAAAAAAAGAACAACAGGCTACAACTGGCTGTGGCGAGACGCGGTTGCTTGCCCACTTTTAAACTTGGTTTTACTTGATATTCCGCGGGATAAAGCGCGTTGAATTCTACGTAGGCGACAAGAAGCACGCAACTGTCACAACCTGGCTATATCTGCCGTGCGGCTTGAAAAGGCGATCAGTTTCATTAGCCGTTTTCCTCACCCCGTTTACGAAGCATCTCGTATGTTATTAGGCGAGTTAAAGGACCTTCGGAAAGTGGGACGGTGTTCATAGTGCAAAAGACATTGAAGAGTGTCAAGACTGCATGAAGATACTTAGACAATTCAGAATCAAGTATGAACTCTGAGCATGAACTCTGGAGAAGGATCTAGAGAAATTACTAATGAAAAAGTACGATGTAAACAAGTGAAAATAATTGATTTTTTTAGGACAAATAAAGATACATAAATTTTCAGTTCGTGCTGCTACTGTATTTTGCTGTATATATTAATAAAATCAATCGTTATGGAGAAATTCTATTTAATTTTTTCATCGAATATAGTGAACCTCGGATATAATGAACATCGGATATAGTGAACATCGGATATAGTGAACATCGGATGTAGTGAACTTCGGATATAGTGAACCTCGGATATAGTGAACATCGGATATAGTGAACATCGGATATAGTGAACATCGGATGTAGTGAACTTCGGATATAGTGAACCTCGGATATAGTGAACCTCGGATATGATGAACCACGGATATAGTGAACCTCGGAAATATTGAACCTCGGATATAGTGAACCTCGGATATAGTGAACCTCGGATATAGTGAACCTCGGATATAGTGAACCTCGGATATAGTGAACCTCGGATATAGTGAACCTCGGATATAGTGAACCTCGGATATAGTGAACCTCAGATAAAGTGAACCAAAAATGTTAGTCCCCAGATGTTTGCTATAACCGAGTCGACTGCGTTTAGTTAACTAAAGGAAAAAAAATACTGTAATTGTAAGAAAACTATAATTGCGCCAAGACGAGCGAAGCGTGCGTCACTCACCTCGTCGTCCTCGTCCTCCTCCTCCTCTGCGAGCGAGGGCCCGCCCTCGGGCGCCCTCGCCCGGCGCGCGCCACCGCCCGCGCCGCCGCCCGCGCCGCCGCCCGTGCCGCCCCCGCCGCCGCCGCCCGTGCCGCCGCTGGCGCTGGCCTCCTCCTCGGCCTCCTCGGCCGCCGAGTTCTCCTCGCTCTCGTCCCAGATGGTGTCGCGGCCGGCCAGCTTCTGCCGCGAGCACTCGATCCAGTAGCCCGGCGTGGGGATGAGGTTGTGCGGGAACTCCTCGCAGAACTCGTCTGGGGCACACGCACACCCACGCGCTCGCTCTCTCCCTCAAAGCACACAGGGGGCCAAACTATCAAATATTTTCAATTCCTCGCTACCGCTCACGGAGTTGAAAGAACGTTATGGAATCCTGCGCGGAGAAACGGCGAATGTTCGGCAGAAAAACTCTTATTACTCACATTACATTTCAAATTTTTGAACGGATAAAATTGGTTTTAAATTTCTTTCACTATCGTCCACATTGTTCAAAAATCTGAAAAAATATGTAATAGATAATTCTAGGGAAAAACCCTGAGACAATACTACAAAGTTACCACGTCGAAAATCCATTAAAAAAATTATTTATTTTTTCCTTTGGAATTTGGCGTCAGAATTAGTTGATAAAAATACATTAAAATTCAACTATTTTTCTCCGTCTCTTCAATTTTCTTCAGCCTGACACATACAGTAGAAGCTTAGAAAAAATAAAACTTGAAACGAAAGTTTCTCATATCTCTGCAACAGATTGCCCTAGGAGGGTAAGTTTTTTGAATCTACTGCAATAGTTTTCTCTTTCATATGGACATTGAAATTATCAATTTGGTTTGGGGATAATTTTCACCACCTTATTCGGCTACACCCGTTATAAAAAATCCTCTAACACGTGGTTTCGTCAGAATCCATGTGTCATGCGTCCTTGATACCAAAGATCGAACGACGGCAAAACGTCTCTCCACCGCCTGTCTGTGAACAAGCTAGCGGCTAAACCGTTTCGCCAATTTTCTCCAAAATTGATATATTCCAATCCATTTGACTGGTGTTGCTGCCCCTTGATTTTTTTATTTTAATTTTGGGAAGTTCTTGAAATAAAGGACATTTTGCAAATTAAAAAAATAGCTCTTTTAAATATTTTTTTGTTGCGTAGTGTGAAGGACGGTTATGAGAATGGTGCAGGTCTCATATTAGGTGAAAACCCGTTTTTTCGAAATTTGAAAATTCCAAAATGGTTTCGGAGTCTTCCTACAACTAAAATATTGAAGGTAGACAATGTTTTCTCTTAATGGAATTTGTTACTTAAAGATAGATTTTGAAATAAGGACATATAAAATTCTTCAAATATTTGAGAACTTTTCGAGTAATTTCGCGTGAAAATACGGGCGAGAAAGTAGGTACTGTTATACCACCACTTGACTTAATGAATTGCAATGTTTCCTGGGAAGAACCTGAAAGAGGTAATGATTTGTAGTGTAACGCCTATTAATGGTACCTGAAATGTATACATCAGTTAATGATATAATGAGGCATAGCCAATACTTAAAGGTTGAATAGAAGCAATGATCCACTCAAAAAAATGAGTGGTGTAGGGACATTCCAATCATATTCAAGAATGACTGCACTTCATATGCTACAATAGGAATGAAAAGATAATTGGAAAATATAATGCAAAGATCAATCTGTGTTTCAATGGGCTGGAAATATCGCTGACATGAATTCCATAGAAAATTTTCATTCTGAAATTAACTTGTGAAGCTAAAACAGTACGTACTTTTCACGCAAAAATACCCGAAAAGTACTCAAATATTCGAAAAATTCATGTGCATATTTCAAAATCCATCTTTATGGAACAGATTTCATTAAGAGAAAAAATCTCATCTTCAATATTTTAGTTGTAGGAAGACTCCGAAAAAAATCGGCCTTTTGAAATTGTGGAAAAATCAGTTTTCAACGAACATGAGATCTGCACCATTCTTATAAACGTTTTTCACACTATCCAACCAAAAAATTACTCAAAAAATGGAACCGTTTTTTGAAAATTTGCAAAAATTTCCAGAGGCTTCATGTAAAGTACCCCCAAAATCAAATATCGATTCCAAATTCAAGGGGCCACGGTATCAGTCAGATCGATTGCGAAATATCAATTTTGGAGAAAATCGACTGGACGATTTAGCCACTAGCGTTGTTCATAGACGGACAGACAGACAGACATACAGATGGACGGACGGAGGGACGGACGGAGGGACGGACGGAGGGACGGACGGAGGGACGGACGGAGGGACGGACGGAGGGACGGACGGAGGGACGGACGGAGGGACGGACGGAGGGACGGACGGAGGGACGGACGGAGGGACGGACGGAGGGACGGACGGAGGGACGGACGGAGGGACGGACGGAGGGACGGACGGAGGGACGGACGGAGGGACGGACGGAGGGACGGACGGAGGGACGGACGGAGGGACGGACGGAGGGACGGACGGAGGGACGGACGGAGGGACGGACGGAGGGACGGACGGAGGGACGGACGGAGGGACGGACGGTCAGGCGGACAGGCAGTCATTCAATTTTCGGTATGAAGGACCCACAAAACATGGATTCTGCGTACACTAAGTGTTAGATAATGTTTTTCCCTCTGAATTTCGCAACTGGATTTATCCACTCTTTTGTTACCAGTGCTCTGTAATACAAGATTTCTGCAGAACATTTGCAGTTTTTCGCGCTGTATTACATAACTTTCTCATACCTTGTAGCTAGAAAATAAAAATCACCAAAGAAAAGAAGGCCGTACGAACTAGCTCATAAAACAACTCATTTGTGAAAAGACTGAAATTGAAAGAATGAATTAAAAATTGATTTTCAACATGACTCACAACAAATACGTTAATTATCAGTAAGATCGTGTATATAAAACATTAGATACCTGTGCACACAGTTTATTGCCAAAACCTACGGTTACAAATATATTTTGGCCTCATTCAATAACTGTAATAATTTGGCCACCTCTGTAGTGTAGTCGAGCCATGAAGTCTGTAAGGAGAAGATTCAACTCCAGTTGATTGATTAATTCCGGGGACGTCAAATGTTAATGTCATTTTCGCGTAAGTGTACTGCATGTTTTTATTGCGGGAGATGTCGGTGATCTGCCTCCGCTGCATGGCGAGATTCGGCGCTCACCTACCCGTCTACTTGCGGAGTTTTCCCCATCCAGGTCTCTCCCGTAAGCGGGGAACCGCACCAGCCGGGACAAGCTCTAAAATTTTGACTGAGCTATCGACATATGTCGTAGTGTAGTGCATATAAGTGTGTGTGAAAGTAAGGGAAGAGGATAGGACAAGGAAGAGGAAGGAAAGATCGCGCGCGGCGGTCCGTGGCCAGTTTGTTAGGGTACTGCTCCTGGTTTTGATCGGAGAAACGACGGAAAACTACCGATCAGAACAGACGGCCGCTAGAATTCCCCTCCAGGTGGCGGCTGAATTTGACCTAGCTGACTAGCTAGTGTAGAAAATACCTGACACCGTCTGGAGTGGAACCCAAGGACCTCCCGGTCAGAGGCAGTACAGTGAATCAGTTGGATGCCCTGAGTCAGGTGGTGGGCGTCATATTTATGAAAAGCGCCCTCAGCTTATCGGTCACACTTAGCTCCAACGACGTCACGCGGTCAGAGAGAGAACCTTTTAGACCATTTTCGTTCAATGGCCACCAAGCACGTGTCAATTCAGTGGCATTTACACTTACATGCAGTAAAATGAGGATGCCGTTTTACAAATACGTGTACGTGCGTCGTTATTGGCCGAAAAAAGCCGAGATAAGTTTCTTCATTTAGCACGTGATGTCCCTGAAGTTAAGTGTGCCTAATTAGCCGCTGTTGTTTTTTGTGCGTATTTCCACTCCATACCTCGAACATTGGAATTGAATCTCCTCCTTACAGACTTCATGGCTGTGTCAGTCGCTAGTCAAATACTTAACCATTCATTACATACTTATTTAAAACCAATCAGATTGTCTGTATGATGTGTTAAAGGACAGTGGTACCCTCAGAATATTTAAAGACAATCAGAGACACTTATTAATTTAAAACAGAAATATTTTATTATAATCAAATTCACTAGAAAACAAAACATTTCGATACTCAATATATATATGAGACTACCGTCTGATATGGCTGTATTGAGTCGCAAAACGTGTTTTAATGCATTTTAATTGTAATAAAATATTTCTGTTTTAAATAAATGAGTGTTTTGATTGTCTTTAAATAACCTAATGATACCAAGTTCCGACAACATTTTTTACATCTACAGACTAACATTAGCTGCTTGTAATAAATTTAAATAATTATCAGTAAATAGTTATATGAGAAGCATGGCATATTTACTCTTTAAAATAATTTTAATATTAAATTTAGTCTCGCAAGTTTTTATATCAATATGTTGGCAATACGTATTAAAGGTTGGGGTGACTTCGCCTTCCGAACTTCTTTCTTTCTGCTTTGAATGTCTCTCTGCATTGTTACATGGAAGTGAATTATCGTCTAACATTTTGTGTGTGATACAAAATGTTAAGTTAGCGTATTTTTAATCGTTCCCCAGGAGAAACAGTGCTGACAACAATATGTACACATAACTCCTTTGCCTGAAACCAGTACTTGTACGGCTGCTATGGATTCTGCGGCAGTTTTCAATTACTAATCAGAGTGCCCAGTGAGTCACAATATCATCTGATTCATCAAAAAATTTATTATGAAACGAATAAAAGGAAAAGGTAGTTTGATCGTATAACTTAGTCAAAATCTTAATGAAATTTATGCCCACGAAAGTTCCAATAAGAATCCATATTAAATAAATCTTATTTTGTTATATTTAGAATGGTAAAGAATTATCTTTTCTTGACAATTTGAGTAACATAGATTTTATTTTCGTTTAAAATATTTTTGAAGTCGATCCAAAGAACATGCTGCCTTAAACCCTCTGGTACTGGGTGCGCTTTTCCACACCGACAGCGCTTCTGAAAACAGCATTATCTCAACAGCATTACTTTTTCAGGAGAAGTCATTCGATCTAAAAATTCGACCTTCCTCGCCTATTGCCGACACGTGTCAAAGTAAGGTGTGATTTTATTCTCCAGTTTCCCATGTGGGCTGCATGTTAAAAAAACTCTATAGTGAGTAAACTTCATATAGTGGCTCATAGCATGTAGTGGTGTTACGTGCATTTATCTAAATTGTGCATATGAATGTTAACATTTTACACCCAATATATTTATTTGCCAAATAAGTTAAAATGATTACACAGAACATTTTTAATACTTAGTTCGTCCTCCTTGGTAATATGATAGTAAATGAAACCTATTAAACATAGATTAAATAAACTTCTTGACATATGTACACTGATTCATGTACACTGTTCATGTGGGATTTGATTCTGACCTCTAGGCAAACTCATATGCAAAAATCTCTGGCAGAGACATGCAATTTCCTTGACTACATTAGAACGTGACCTGCCGAACATCTGTGCATAAAATTTGCCTGACATCCAGGAGAAAATATTACATGTGTAATTCCATTATATGAAATTTCTCACTTCATGTTCATTGGCTAACAGTTTCCATTTTAGACCCTTCTACATGACGTAGAAGTTTGTAATATTTATTCTGAGACTTCATATTTGTCCCAAAGATGGTAAAAATGAGCTTACAGACAGGGGGTTGATTTAAATTTCCTAATTGGAAAGAAGTGTTAATTTTCGATCTGTCTATATGCCCGAGAAGTTTGCAACATTTATTTTAAGACACCAGTATACACTCTGGTCGTGTATCAAAAACTGAAAATATTTTAACACAAACGTGCAGAAAATCTTTGTAATATTTTGTAAAATACATGTAGTTTATTCTTAAATAAAGACAAGTTTCCTCACAATTATTTTGCAATTTTTTCTAGGACCTTCTGTAGACTTCCCCTTTGGTGTCTTTGGGTTTTGGAATGGCGTTGGCAAGCGATTGTAAACTTTTTGGTCAGTAACGCCTCATATGTCAGTCGGCGCAATATGTGTATTCTTTAGTTACTCTTGATCTACATACAAGACACATAAATTGAAATGAAAAAAGTCTTCTCTATTAGATGAACTGGTCAATCCCTTATAAATGGTCCAGAATTTAATAAATTGGTCGTTCGACCATCTAGAAAAAAACTCATATTTTGTGCATAAAATTCCGTACGTTTTGGCTGTTGAAAAACATCTTTGATTTATTTTTAATGTATCTGGTTTACAAATGGCGGCTATTTTTGTTTCACGCCGTGCGCCATTTTTCGCGCTTGTAGACATTTACTCTTTTTATAATTATGCAGCTCTGGGTTGTTCCAGCATTCTAGAATAAAACGATATGGATTCAGTATACTCTGATCTAATTTAGAATCTCAGCCTTAATTTTTTCTGTGCTTTTACACATAACAGTATAGTTACTTTTTGTAAAATATCATCAGTAAGTAACGTACTCTTCGAAAATTACACCCTCTTAAAATTTGGAATTTGGAATTTTTTCCAAATTTTCAAGTGTAATATCTCTGTTGGGGGACCAGATAAAAATATGAAAATTGCACACATACTAGATTGCTATGAAACCAAACCAATAAAAATTTCAACTTTTAGGTTAAACTCAAAGCATACAAACATAAGGAAATTTATGAACAAAATATGAGTTTTTTTGAGATGGTCGAGCGACCAATGCTGGACCACTTAAAATGGATTGACCCGAACAAGTAACTCTCTTATTGCTGAGAAGCGCTTCGTTACCGCATAGCAGTTTCTGTACAATTTATCATCAAATGTAAAGTCCAGGTTGTGCTTAAATTCTAAGCGCCAAAGACATTACGGAGTTTTACTGTCAGGCGTACGGAGGCAGCCTTAAACTCTATTGATCACGTGACTAACGACTTCATACGGTCGTTGTGAACAATGTTCAGGAGTTTTTGCAATTGCGACATTGCTTTATGTATTATAACAAAAGCATTTCAACTGTTGAACAAAGAAGTTTTATTATATATCAAAGAGTGTAGGCTAGTGGTGAGACATTTAAACCACGATAAGAGTATAACAAATCTACATTGTGCTCGGACTTTTAGATTTTGTGACCCTCCGCGATGAGTGTGCATTGTGGATTTTTAAATCGACTTTTCTTGATTGAGAACGTAAGGATATCTTGAAACAGCGTTCGTTATGAGCATAAGACAACCTAACCCGAAGATATGATTTCAACTTCTTTTTCGAAAACAGTTCTCGCCTGGACGCCGTGGTGTGCGGATCGTGTCCGCCGCTCCGTAGCCTTACCTTGCTCGACAGTGAACGCGCTAAGATAAGGAGAGGCCAAGCGATAACAACTTGTGTTTCGTGTTGAACATTTAAATTGTGCACAGGAACAGTGTTATTATCTATAACAATTCAGCAAAGACAACAAATTTTGTGATCCATTCAATATTGCAGTGTATTAGAGGCACGGCAACATGTAGTGAGAACGTCGTAGCTGCCAATACCCGGTCAGCTACATCTCTCAACACAATGTCAACAGAAGAATCAACAAGCAGCGGCAGCCACAGCATGGATCAAGATTCATCTTTCCCCGTGGACCTGACCCAGAATTCATGGCAAACGTACAAACCAGCTCGACCAAAACGACCGAACTCAGACGACCTCGACCCCGAAGAAAATAGAAGGGTAAGGCAAAAGACAGCGTCTAGCGATAATAATGTTAATATTATTACTGTGCCCACGCACAATAAGTTTGGTGTACTCAGTGCAGAAGATACAGTAGAAAATACTGAGGAAACTTCCTCGAAAACCACAGTACCGCCTATATTTGTTCCAAATGTTAATAATGTCCCGGCCATGGTAAAGTTCATAGAAGAAGCTTTAAGAACTGAAGATTTCGAGATAAAATCTCTGTCAAATGACAAAATCAAAATAGCACCAAAAACTCCAGATGCTTACAGAGCAGTAGTAAAGCATTTATCAAGCCACAAACACGTTTACTATACGTATCAATTGAAACAAGAACGTGCGTATAGAGTTGTTTTACGTCATATACATCATACTGTAGACGTCAAAGATATCAAAGCTGCGCTTTTGGAAGAGGGGCATAAAGTAAGAAATATAATAAATGTCCGCCATAGGGTAACGAAGTTACCTCTCCCTTTGTTCTTCATAGACCTTGAACCCAATTCTAATAACAAAGAAATATTTAAAATTAACCGACTGCTAAATTGTGTTGTTGCATTTGAACCACCGCGTATGAAGCGACGAGACATAGTTCAATGTAAAAATTGCCAAAGATACGAACATACCAGAACCTACTGTGCGTACCCATTTCGGTGTGTTAAGTGTGGACGAGAACACGCTCCAGACAAATGTGAAAAAGAAAGGCAAAGTGAAGCAACATGTGCTCTGTGTGAAGGCAATCATCCTGCAAACTATAAAGGTTGTAAAGTATACCAGGAAATACTAAAAAAGAAAGGCTATTATAAACTTAATAAACAAAGAAGTAATTTTCAAAAAGAGATGACAATGAAGGCACAAAATAACGATAGTGAAAATATTTATCATGAAGTAAACAAAAGACGTTCACAAGCTAACGAAAGAACGTGGGCCGATATTGCTCGGTCAAAGCGCACAGAACCTCAATATCCTGATGAGAACCACTCTATTCTGAGCATTATCCAGCACTCATTTGAAAGATTTGAAAATGTTCTGCTACAACAAAGCCAGCAAATAAATGCTCTCCTAAATCTAGTATCAACATTAGTGACTAAATTATCCAATGTGTAATTTTTTTCGAATTGCAGCATGGAATGCCAACGGCTTGGCGCAACATCGCCAAGAACTCGAAATATTTCTTTCGCAGAACAAAATTGACATCATACTAATATCAGAAACACATTTTACAGTCAAGAATTATTTCAAATTAAAAAACTATATAATATATGATACCAAACACCCTGACGGTCATGCACACGGAGGCACTGCTATCCTCGTTAGAAAAAATATAAAACATCATGAAGAAAAAGAGTTTCAAGACATCGATCTGCAAGCTACTACTATAACAATCACTGACTGGCGTGGACCTCTTACAGTAAGTGCTCTCTATTGTCCACCAAGGTTCAATATTAATAAAGCACGCTTTGAAACCTACTTTAACAACTTAGGCTCGAGATTTATAGCAGGAGGAGACTTTAATGCAAAGCATACACAGTGGGGATCAAGGCTCATCACTACAAGAGGACGAGAACTCCAGAAAGCAGTAACATCACTTCAGCTTGAAACCATCTCTACAGGAGAACCAACGTATTGGCCTACAGATCCAAACAAAATTCCAGACTTACTAGATTTTTTCGTCGCCAAAGGTATATCATCTGGTTACTACTCCATAGAAGCATCCCATGAACTATCATCTGACCATACTCCTGTTATTGTCACTATTAGTAATACAATATTACTACGACCCGCTCCCGTCATACTTGTAAATAGACATACCAATTGGAACGTGTACCGAAACTGGATCTCCCACAACGCCCAAATTCGAATGCCATTAAAATCTGCTGATGACATGGATGAAGCAACTGAGTATGTCACGCAAAGCATACAAACTGCAGCATGGCATGCAACATCTCAACGAACTTCCGTTAAAAATTGCACAATGTGGCCTGCGGAAGTCATCAACAAAGTCAATGAGAAAAGAAGGTTAAGAAGAATATGGCAAACTTCAAGACTACCAGGAGATAAAACCAACTATAATAGAGCCACTAGACAACTCAGCAGGCTACTAAAGAACTTTAGAAATAACAAGTTTCAAAATTACATCTCCAGCCTTTCCCCGACAGAAGCTACAGATTACTCCCTATTTAAAGCCACAAAATACTTAAAGCACCCAATCAAACCTGAACCCCCAATTCGAGACAAAAATAGTAAATGGGCCAGAAGTGCTACAGAAAAAATTCAAGTATTCACACACCATTTCGCTAACGTTTTTCAGAGCTTCCCGCCTACGAATATGAGAGATGAAGAGGAAATCGAAGAATATCTAGATTCACCAGCACAAATGGCCCTTCCTATAAAGTTTATTACAACTAAAGAATTATGTAAAGTAATACAGAAGGACCTGCCTTGCAGAAAAGCACCGGGCTATGACCTCATCACTGCACAGTTGATAAAAGAACTACCACGCAAAGGGATTGCACTAATCACAGCACTCTTCAATGGGATAATTCGCACTGGACATTACCCCGCCCAATGGAAGGTTGCCCAAATTCTGCTATTCCTTAAACCAGGCAAATCCCCACACGAAGCGTCATCATATCGTCCTATAAGTCTACTTCCAGTTTTATCTAAGGTATTTGAGAAACTTCTCCTAGCAAGACTGCGACCTCACATCCGTAACATCGTTCCCGACCATCAGTTTGGATTTCGCCAGCAGCACTCCACCATCGAACAAATAAACAGGATCACATCATATATAGAGAACAACTTCCAAAACAAGCAATACTGTTCTGCTGCCTTTCTTGATGTCACGCAAGCCTTCGATAAGGTATGGCATAAGGGTCTCCTGTACAAATTAAAACTCTATCTACCACATTCCTTCCTGGATATTTTCAAATCTTATCTTACGGATCGACAGTTCCAAATCAAATATCAAAACGAACTCTCAGACCTTTATCCTATTCAATCTGGGGTACCACAAGGTAGCGTACTTGGTCCAGTGCTTTACCTGTTATATACAGCAGATATTCCTGAAACAGAAAACACCGTAATTGCGACATTTGCTGATGATACAGCCATTTTAGCTTCAGACCCTGATCCTAGAAGAGCATCGGACAACCTGCAAGACCATCTCATCGCACTCGAAGAATGGTTTAAGAAGTGGAGAATAAAAGTAAATGAGAACAAGTCAGCTCACATTACATTTACTCTCAGGAAAGAAACGTGCGCGCCAGTAGAAATCAACAGAAAAACAATACCGCAAACTGATTGCGTAAAATATCTAGGTCTTCACTTGGATAGACGTCTCACCTGGAAAAAGCATATACAAGCCAAGAAACAACAGCTCCAACTGCAAACAAGGAAACTCTACTGGCTTATTGGCTACAGATCCAAGCTGTCCCTGGAAAATAAATTGCTAATTTATAAAACCATCCTAGTTCCTGTATGGACATATGGAATCCAAATCTGGGGCACAGCCAGCAGAACGAACATATCAATTCTTCAAAGATTCCAGTCAAAAATTTTAAGAGTCATCTCATCAGCACCTTGGTACATGTCTAATGCAGCACTCCATCGAGACCTCAGTATTCAAACAATTCAAGAGAAGATACAAGAAATTAGCCTAAACTACAATAAACGCCTGGAAACCCATCCAAATCATCTAGCCCTAAACCTTTTAGACAATAGCCAAGAAATATCTCGCCTCAATAGAACCTCCCCTTTGCAACTTCCTTACCGCTTTAGTATTTGACATTGACATACCCAACACAAAAATTATTCTCCGTTTTGTGTTATTATTATTCTAATATTTTCTTTTTCTCTTTTCTGTTATAGTCCTTATGTATTGATCCTGGAAAGCACCAATGGGGGACTTTTCTGTAAATTATTGTTTCTTTGATTATTGTATTTTATTGTGAATTATCATATTTACTTATTATTTCGAAATGAAATAGATTGTAAATTTTCATTGTGTAAATAAAAAAAAAAAAAACTTCTTTTTCGCGAATTTCTATCGTGTCACCTCTCCAAATTTTTCCGTTAATTCTTGTCAGAGTTGTGGAGTTGGTAAGGAATAATGCCTCACATACGAGAATCAGTTTATCAGAGTTGAAAATATGCAACATTTCCTGTGATTAGGCGGCCATTTTGCCGTGTGTAAGGTGACCGTAGAGAGTTCTACAGGCGTGCACTATTTATGAAGGTATGAAGTCGTAACTTAGGCCTAAGGTAAGCCGTTATGATTTCAAGGTCCGTTACATGACTGTTAGTGCAAAACATCGCTACCTTACACATGTCGCTAAAACCCCATATTATATTATAAGGGATGCCGGTGAAAAGTCTACTTTTTACAGAAACAAACTACGAGAAACAAAAATCTGTGAGGCGAGGGAATTGAAATGCACATTACGACAGCCCTATAACAGGTGCTCCTGCGACCGCGGCTAACCCCGCCTGCACGACGTTAGAATTTCAGTGCACTCGCCGTTTGCAAATAACACAAATGTCCTAGTTTCAGTAGCGGTTCCAGTCTTTAAAATTCACCCAAAGCTATGTTGGCGTATAGACTGTGACGAGATTGGAAAAGTATGAAAAACAAATTCTTCAGGAATGTATAATTTTGAGGTGAAATCGGTAAATGAATTACAGAGCACACACCAGCCCGCCTGCGAGAGAGTACAAAAGTTGCTGCAATAATTCCGAGGTCATCATTTTCGCTTTCTCTCTTATTTCTGGAGGCGCCAACTCATTCTCTGATACACTACACATTTCAAACTAAAGAATTAGCCGGTTTTTAAGGACAAACACACGGCAGCAACATATGACACACAAGAACTTGCGTTCTGATTTTAACGTCAGTCAAATGTTCCCTCTACCACTTCCACTGCACTAGTCAAATAGGTTCGAAGTAAAATTACGATTCAACTTATTTTAAATAATCTTCCACCTAAAAATTACTGATAATAAAAGAAATTAACACTGATAAATATAATATAATATTAAATGCAATTTTAATGTACACAATCGAAAAAAAATTATTAGAACAATTTGCAATGATTAATGAAGTGGAAAACTTGGCTTGTAAACTTCTCTGTGGTTGGTCAAGAACCTGTATCATAAAGAAATCTGTATCGTAATAAATATTATTACGCAACGGGTTGAAGCCATCAAATGACAAAATTATACAATGGGAGTAGAAAATTTTTTTACTTTCGAGTGATATGTATTATAACCATTACTACTCAGTAAATGAAATTCTGTGAATATAAAATCCCCGTAAAAACTCGGATTAATGAAGTAATATAAATATGCCACTTATGTTCAAACGTCGCTAGCTTTATTTTAGTGAGATTGTTGTCATGAACACCATGAAAATATACGTAAAATAAAACTGGATCCAGCAAAAGTCTCAGACGTGATTTACATTTCTTTATCCAAATGTTTTATCAGTCTGTCACCTTTCCCAAGATGAGTAGTTAAATATAAAAACAAATTTTAGTTCACTTGAATATTTGCAAAGTGGAAAAAAAGGTTGTACGTAATTCGTATTGTAAAATTTTATTACAAAACTCGACTGATCTTATAACTCGTTCTAACGCTCTCGTTTAATTATTATCCAAACTCATATTGTAATAAGATATCTTACTATATTTATTTCGTAAATAACTATTAATTCACAAGAGAATACAAGTACTCTTTATATTTAAGAGAAAGAGCGGTAAATGGTGCTTAACCTATCTGAATGAATGAAATGATATCTGTCACTCTATAACAAACAGATTTTATCTTATTCCATTGATTATGTATTTATCGACGGATTTTCAGCTGTTAAAATCTTGGTTTTCTAATAGGATAAAATAAATCTGTTTACAATGAACGTTGACTGGTCAACTGACAACCAACCAGTGTATCATTTTATGAAATAATATTTTGCTGACTAAAGACTGACCTACATTGCCACCATAACAATCAGGAATATTTACAAAGCTTCCTTGAATACTTAATATTTATAGTAATTCTACAATATTGTTTCTTTCTAAATGTTGTTTTTGATTCTCCGGTAAACATGACTCCAATCTATCACCTCTGCTAAAATCAATATACGTTGTATTCGTAAACCTCGAGCCCATAATGACTTGACACTTAATGTCACTTGTAAAATAAATATTTATTATTCACTGAGAAAAAGACCCTCATCATTTTGGACGTCAAACATTTCTACTCACGAATAACATGTTTTACAATACAGTGCGTATACCATCTTAGTTTTATTTCTATGCTATTTATTGAACAAAAAATTACAGTTTTGTCAGTAACGTATATCAACAACTTTTCAATGTATATGAACCACTTCAATCTCCATCTGCTTCACATAAACTATAGAGAAAATATGATGTAAATAAATAAAAATAATTTTTTATCACAATTCATTATTAATCAAGGACGCCAATCATTAGTAATTCAAGATGATTAAAGATTATGAATATTTGTATAATGAAGAGTGGAAAGATAGAATTAGATAATGAAAATAAAAATAAAAGTGGAAACTGTACAACAATGAAGAACGTAAAATTGAGTGCAAATTTTATTACTCCTATATTTTCATTGCATTTATTGATTTTTTCTTCCAGAATCACTACTCAACTATGATGAATTTCTATGAATATTTAGCTTTTATGGTTAAATGAATGCTAAAGCAACTAGATTCACTTGCCAAAACCCAAACTACTAATAATAAAAAATGTGTTTAAAAAATGTGAACCATGTGGCAGGTCTTCCAACATTACAAATAACAAAGATTGAATGCATGAAAGCTCTTAAGAAATTGCGATTAAACTAAGAAACCTTCATAAATAAACGTGTGAATGATACATATTTGATATATCATCATAATCAAATAGAATTCTATCAATAACACTATTCTTGCACAATGGGATTTTAAAATATTCATGGTTTCTCTTCTTTGTGCTTTCGCTAACGAAAAGTTAGTTGTCTTGAGAACTATTTAACTACATTAATTTGCAGGCACTTTAAAAGTTTAAATTACATACTGATGAATTAAATATCGATTATAATTAAAACAGTCATTGTCGAAGGGTTGATTTACATTCTTTTGGTTTTCAGAAAGAAACATGCTCGCTACGGAGTAATTACTTTGAAATGATATTTTGCTAGCAAAAACCGTCGGCTTAAAACTTCAATGCCTGTTATATTTCCTTTGTTGTGGGTGAATATCTCATTGCTATGCAAGTTGTTACACATTTCCAGGCAAATTCCCGAAAGCTCGAGAACAATATGAGATCATTTTTCGCCCGAAATTGCAATTCCATTGTTCATTAGACTTCATTACTGCGAGTATGCGGCGTTATGGACGCTAAAGCCGGCTTTTGTTTTCTCATCACAATGTTTCTGGAGCGTACTAATGTATGATTTCGTTCATTTCATTCCTCAGTGTTCACATTCTCTGCTCAGAGTTACAGCAAAGATCGCATTTATTTTATCTCACATGTGGCATCGTTCTTGTTTCTGCAGTAAAGTACATGCTTGTTCATAATACTTTTGCCATATAAAAGCAGACAGCGTTTGTTGAATTTTATATCATAAAAATTGATATCGTCGCTTTTCTAGAAAACTATTTTCACTCGAAAAGGAGAAAATGGAGATTTTAAGGCGAATTGATCCCAATTTTTTTAAAATATTGAAACAGTCTCAGATGACAACTGATGCTCGTTGGAAAGATACATCACTAGTTCATGGACGGAGATCACCATTTATTTTCACGGAATAATGTTAGCCAAAATCTCCAGAGTTTCAGAAAATCCATTTTATTAATTGAATTAACAATTTTATTAGTAGAACAAGGAACTATTCCACATTGATCTCGTTCTGGTATATTTACTAGAACGTTTATTAAAGAACTCAGACACCGTGGCTCCGTAAAATCTTTCTGGAATACTTTTTCATACATATCAAGGCAACTTTCTGCCAATAATGAGAAACTTATTAATATTTTATTACATTTTGGGGTTTACCACAATTGTTCTTGTTCTACCAACATTGTTTATATTCTTTAAATATCCTCTTACAAGAAAAATACTTATTTAGTCTAAAGAAATAAGCATTTTGAGCATTATAAATATTCAATTTACAGAAATCACAAAACGCAACATCTTTTTCATCATTCTAAAATGACTTGAATGCACACCATTCTCTTTTGAACGCGCACATTAGTTGGCACAAACTTTTGTTCTTTAGAAATCTATTCTTCTCCTCTATTCCTCGCTTGATTTCTAACACTTTCTTTCTATTTCTTAGGATATATTTTCCTTTTATTTGACTTTTTATGCACAGGATGAGCCTTCTCACCCTCTGTAACCTCCGTAGTCACTGGAACAACTTTAAGAATCTGTCACATTAATTAATCGCGATCGAAATAAATATGTATTTCTATTCGCTAATTAACAGAGCTACTAACTAATGAAAAGAAGCTTGGTTTCACTTTATTTATTTATTTATTTATTTATTTATTTATTTATTTATTTATTTATTTATTTATTTATTTATTTATTTATTTATTTATTTATTTATTTATTTGTTTGTTTGTTTGTTTGTTTGTTTGTTTGTTTGTTTGTTTGTTTGTTTATTTATTTATTTATCTATTTATTTATTTATTTATTTATTTATTTATTTATTTATTTATTTATTTATTTATTTATTTATTTATTTATTTATTTATTTATTTATTTATTTATTTATTTATTTATTTATTTATTTATTTATTTATTATATTTTTAATAACATATAAAAATAATATTTTATTTTTAATGTTTATAAAAGAATATTTGAAGTTATATTTAATGCTAATAACAATTTTACAAAAGATGTGGGATAGTTCCTTGTCCTACTGAGCCCCTTAATTTAAAAACAAATAGGAACAAAAACAATTTTTGATGTACCAACTTGAAAGGAGTTGATTAGTAGAAAGCACGTGGAGTTGTGCGAAACTGCAATTGCACTCTCTTGTATAAAAATGTTTTTTGCCTAACAACAGTATTCTGGAAAATCGACGATACATATCTTATTTCTAGATTTCGATGATTTACCGTATTCACTAGAGAAGCAGGAGAGAAGCTGCATAGGGATAGAATATTAATAATGCAAAACTTTTCATAGAAAGCAATTTTGCGTGAAATTTTGTAGAACTTAAGCACAAATAATTCTAGTTTTCTTCATAGAAAACTGAAGTAATATTTGACACTAGAAATACTGCATCCTGAATTAATCCGATCCCAAACACTGTATTTTTTTGCAAAAATTACAGACTTAATGGAATATAAGAAAAAGTTGCACATGAGCGCTTTCGTTGCTTACTCGAAAAGAATCAAAGGCAGACTGAGTTCCGAGAGCATATAACGCTCTCTGTGGCCGCTCAATTGACGAAATAAGCGGCTGTCACACAGGCAGGCGGGCGGGTTTAGAACGAACCACTTTGAATTGTCCGAAAACTGGGAGAAAATATCGAAGAAAAAGTCATCAGAAAGCAAATCGTTCGGGCATACGACCCTGACTCTGGCACGTTCTAGGGTTCGAATCCCGACGGTAGCGGAATGCGAGCTAGATAGCATAGTAGAGTTTGACCGCTGTCTGGAGAATTCTAGCGGCCGGCTGCTCTTATCGGTAGTTTTCTGTGATTTCTCCAATGAGGACCAGGCGAATGCCGGGGCAGTACCCTAACAAAGAGACCACGGACCGCGCGCGATCTTCCCTTCCTATTCCTTGTTCTATCCTCACCCCTTATACATACACACGTTCAGCCGTTACACTATCACACATATCGGGAGATCAGTCGGGTGCCTTTACCTTATCCTGGATGGGGCGGCACTCCGTTCAGGGAGATACCTGGAGAAGCCAATCCTGCAAGCCGACGAGTAGACCAGCCACGAATGTCAGGTTCCATCGATGCAGGAGCACTAGAACCTCCCGGCAGGAACATGCACTACACTCACTGGAGTAATAACCAAAATAGAACGAAATGACGCGATCGAAAATACTAAACATGAGTATTTAATATTCTCAGTCACGCATTCGAAAGCCGACGTTTTACTGGAGAAATTATAATTCCCGTTAATGACGAAACCGACATGAGCCCAGAGGTAGGAAGGTCGTAGAAGAGGTATAGGAAGGTCAAGAAGGAGACAGACGTTCTTTCTGTAAGGTCGAAACAAGCATATGCATAAGCCGTGAAATGAAGGAGACTTGGAGGAATGCCCTTGCGAGTTGCCCATGCTATCTCATGCTATCTCATGACGCCCATGCTATCTCATGACGTCAACTGTTGAGACGGGGTGTTTCGAGGCTGTGTTTTGGTCGAATGTTGAGGCACATTGTAGAGGCCAAGTTTTGAGACCGACTGTTGGGGCCGATTGTTGAGATCAACTGTTGAGATCGTCTGTTGAGCTCGTCCGTTCAGATCGAATGTTGAGGTCGACTGTTGAGGTCAACTGTTGAGGTCGACTGTTGAGGTTGACTGTTGAGGTCGACCGTTGAGGTCGACTGTTGAGGTCGACTATTGAGGTCGACTGTTGAGGTCGACTGTTGAGGTCGTCTGTTGAAGTCCAGCGTTGAGACCGGCAGTTGAACCTATCAGTTGAGGCCGAGTGTTGAGTCGCTGTCTGGTAGTCGCCGCTGACCGCTGCTGTCGTCCGCTCACTGTAAGGTAGAACACCAAACGTCGAACGCAGGCTTGGTGTTCGACTTTAGAGTGGACGGGCGCCAGAGTTCACCCCCGGCGCTGCATCTTCTTCATCTACTTCTCTCCTTCTTCTTTTCTTCTTCTTCTTGGGTGCCATCGCAACGGCTCTTCTTTTCTTGTCGCTGCACTCAAAGTAATTTCCCAGACCGCTAGAAGCGGTGACGATTCGTGAACTAAGATTACAGTAAAGTGCTCTCAAGAACTGAATCTTATTTTATCGTGTTTCGATTCCATTATACTTTTGTATCTTTAACCCTCTAACTATCAAGCATTGTACAGAAACACCCCACCCTTGTTTCCTAAAAAGGTACCCTTATTTTATATTGAATTTGCTCTTACTTCGTTAAAGTGTCTTTTATACCTCCTGCGTGAATATATTTATATGTTTAACTTTTATGTGTACATCATGGCGTATTGCATATACTCCCATCGTAGTTGTGAAGGATACAACCTTCCATGACAACTTTGTCATCGCGCGATTTGGTTGACGAGGTGACAGAGAAATGGCGCAACTCTTCGGGCAATCGTTCAGAAAAGTCTCTACTAGGGGTTTTCTAACCTGGCGGATGACAGTTCATCAGCTGATGCGGTGTCATTCAATCGAGAGCTGAAACGTGTTGACGGTGACGTCACTGAGGTGACGTTTAAGCTCCGGATTGGACAAAACAGTAACGGCTGATGAACTGTCATCCGCCAGATTACAGAACCCCAAGTATAGCGGTAGTGAAGACGATCCGGACATAAGCAGTAGGTCGTTGATTTTCGTAAACGATGGACGTGTAACTTGAATCAGGGAAAGTTCGTGTTGCAACTTGTGGCGACGTTGGAGAAAGGTTCCGCAGCACATCGTCGTTAATTAATGATATTGCACGATTGCACAGATGAATTTGTGAAAGATTCGTGATCTTTATACGGATTTTTGAGCAACTGTGAGTTACACGTGGTGACGAACAATGATTTATTTCATAATGCGTTGTGTACCCCTTAAAGGAAGAATAATTATTTTGTTACGAGAACTACATGTGGCGAGCGAACTGTAATTAATTGAAATGATTTCGTATGTTATTTACACATTTTTATAATGATAATTGTTGACGAAGTAGTACATGTGCTCGCATAAGCACAGTAACTACGTCCAAATTGAAAAAAAATACTCTTAGGAAATAAGAAACTATTGTCTCATAATTCTGTTTCTATTTAAAAATTATCGTTTAAAGTATCTACACTCTTGTTGGATGCTTATAACTATCCCACTTCTTAGAATGTGTTTCCAGGTTGCATTTTCATTGCTATTCATACTAACAGCAACGAACATAAATAAGTCACCAAGTCTATTGCAAAGATCAGAGGACAGACGTCAGATTTGATAAGATCACATAGAAAAATGAGATAGAAAGATGTTGTGTGCGCGCTGGTTTTGTTTGCAAAAAACATAAACGTATTAAAATTGGATAAGAAAAATGCAATGAATAATCCCTTTAAGGGAAATACAAGTATTTATTTTTCTTTCATTTTAAAGTAACTTCTAATTGTGTGATTATATTTGATAACTTTTATGCTGTACAAATCCGTTTGAAAGAAGTACAAGATATATGTAATTTTTCTTTCATTTGGAAGTAACTTTTAATTGTGTGATTATATTTGATAATTTTTATGTTGGCGAGTGAACATGGTTCAAAAGCTTAAAATATAAATCCTAGGAACATACTTTTACAAAATAGTGCTATTTTAGTACTAACCAATGTAAACACCGACATTTTTTTCTAGAAGTAGTAGCGAGAAATGTTAGAAGTTAGCCGTATATACCCCGTCAACTTGGATGCGGACCAACCACCGTTTGCTTTACCCCGGCCTCTCTCTCCGACTACATGATTATGGTAATAGATGGTAATAAATTATTACTAGAATTATTTGAAACAGCTAAATATACTATTAGAAAATGGAGTAAAATTTTTAACAATTTTTTTCTTTACATCGATCAATGAGATTAAAGTATTATACAGATCAATATTTAACTCGATCAAATGAACACCTTTATATACAACACCTTTATATACATATTGTATTTTTATCTGTTTAAAAGTCAGATAGGAAGTTAATTACTTTCTATTGTCATATTTCTCACAATATTCCTTGTGTTTTATTTGGTAGATCAAATTTACTTCTTAAATTATTTAAATAAGGACATTGTATTAAAAGATGAACAATGGCGATAGCCGTGTCATTCACTTTTTATGGAGTTTAGAAAGTTATTTTGTTATAAAATATTTGTATGATAATAAAATGTGTCCTTTCGCTTATTATACTTGCACTGATTCGGACTGTAAGTTCTAAGGCGTACAATTGCAACTTTTGTCACGCACCGAACGAGCGTATCAAAGCAAAGTGAAATATTGGTTGTCATATTTTTTCAGTCCTGTGATCATTGTAATACTCTCCGTGTATGGGTAATATGACCTACTCTGTGTAATGTAAAAAGTTTTTTTTCTACTCCCATTGTATCACGATGTCATTTGTTGGCTGCAACCAGTTGCATAATGATACTCATTACGATACAGATTTCATTATGATACAGGTTTTTGACCAATCACAGAGAAGTTAACAAACCAAGTATTGACACTTCAATAATCATTGAGAATTGTTTGTAAATGTTTTGAATTGTTGGTAAATGTTTTGTTCGATTGCGTGCATTAAAATTGCATTTAATATATGTGTTCATTTCCTTTCATTATCAGTAATTTTTACGTGGAATATTATTTAAAATAAATTTGATGTAATTTTACTTTGATGCTATTTGACTAGCGCAGTGTTAGTGGAAGAGGGAACATTGTACTGAGGTTATGATCAAAACGCAAGGTCTTCTGTGTTACATGCTGCTGCCTTGTGTTTGTCCTTAAAAACCGGCCAATTTTTTAGTTTAAAAGTATAGTGAATCAGAGAATGAGTTGGCGCCTCCAAAAATAAGTGAAAAAGGGAAAATGGTGGCTTCGGAATTATAACCACAACTTTTCTACTCTCTCGCAGGCGGGTTGGTCAACCAAGGCCCCCTGCTGCAGGTAGTGTAGCTGTTCGATAGGTGGCCTTGGCTGAATCCTGCATGTAAAATGTGACGAAACCATTCAACGTATAAGTTTAACTAATAAAAGTTATCATAAGTCGTAGAAAAAGTACCGTATGACACTCGATGTAATGGGTATTAATACACTCGTGTGAAGTTTACGATACTCGCTCGTACCGTAATATCAAACTCGTGTATTAATACCCATCATTACATCATCGTTTCATAATATACTAGTTCATGCTTGGTGGAAATATGGCAAATATTATTTAATTTTTACCTCAAAAAATCATAATAACTCGCTATTCTCTTCGTAATGCAGGGAATTATAAAAATGAAACTAGAGTCGTGTCATGAACGGATAGTCTTTTGAATGTGCTACACCGAGAGTCGCGATATGTGTCGTTCAATACGACGTGATCCCAGAGAGTAGACACGATGATGTAATCCTTCGAGGCATTCCCCCTCCTGAGAAAGCGAGATCGTTGCCCTAGCAACCGTCACGTGATCTCGTTACACCGGAGAGTTATGGCGTCGTATTTGAGGACATTTGGCTAGGACCTTGAAACACTTTACGTCGCTGCTCCAACCGCGCTCTATAGAGCGGGGAAGGCAGTCGCGCTTGCACGTGTGTGCTGGAAGTCGACGCAGTGCGAACGCCCGGCCAATCCCACGCTTCGGAACTCGAGATCTTCAGAGGCGAATTCAACCGGCCGCGAAACACTCTAAGTATGGACAACGTCAGTGATTAGGAAAACTACAGGAGCTAAATCGTAAAGGCCCAGTCAAGTTCACCTAAATCCACTATCAGTTAGAAAAATAAAACGAAAATAAATATTTATTACCAAAACGTATGTGACAGCACAAAATGATTTTGTAAAAACAAGTAATGAATGAATATAATGATATGAATGACAGAGAGCAACGATCAGGTCACTTTACCCAGTTCCTCCCCCGGGTAGTTTTACCCACACTCATCACACAGATAGTACCCCATCACCCGACAACGCCCCCGATCTCTTACCACGGCAACACTCATCATGGATCACCCAAATCTACGTGTATCACACCTTTGTTCGGACACGTCATCCGACATCTCATTAGTTTACTTCACCTGAATTGCTCACCGGACTCTTCAACCTGCACCTTGGAGTGATTTTCGTAGAATGACTACCATACTATCAAAATATAAGTAATAACATCTAAATATATAATCCTAGTGTGATGAGCCTACTTAAAGAATTAATTTATTATTATATTATACATATTTCGCCATCGCGGTAGAAAATTATAAGTCATCACACATACATTATCACAAAATATTCCATGACCATGCGGCCCGAACGTAATGAGCAGGAAAGTTCGGGAGAAACATTGACATCCTCTTGGACATCTGCCTCTCCAAACAACGTTCTCGGGAGGATTCCACAATGAGTGGGAGGGTATTTGAAGGGAACTCCCAAAACACTAAGGGGACAGTTCCCGTCTGCAGTGTGGGGCGACGCCCGTGTTGCAGTCGCTCTTTTGAACGAGGACCACGATGGCAGCCAGCAACAACGAAGTGCTCGCCGGAAAGATGAAGGAACAAAACGCCGACGAGTGCCCTCGACATCCTCGTCATTGCTCCACTGCGTTCGCTCTCTCTCCCCTCTCTCTCCCTCATTACTCTCCCCCTTCCCCACTCCTATGTCTTCAACAGAATACGGTGGTCTTTGGGAAGTGAAGCTTGATAATTAAAGTTAAATTTCGATTCACAATTACTACGATGTATTTATTTCCCCAATCTCAACCCCCTTCCGGTAGCCCTGATCTTTCCCCGTGACAACCTCTCCTACGTGAATTACGCTTGATAACAGCATTCGCAAAGGAGGGGACGCCACTCTAGCAATAACAATTAGCCTTAAAATAATATTATAATACAAAACAATTAAGGTAATGGGACATGTTACTTCAGATAATACGTACATGGCACCTAGTCACTTGTCAGAGATAATACACATGTAAAAGCATGGAGATTTAGTCTTGTTTGATTCTTTTAACATGACTATTTCGAAATGACGGAGTTTATTTTGCACCGGAGTTGGGAATAAATTTTATTTGTATTAACAATTCTTGGTCTATGATATTATTGTCTACGGTTTTCAAAGAGTGCTTGACCCTGAAACAATTTGGTTAAGGAATCTGTAAGCCATAAATTAATTTCATCAACTTTTCGAAATAACTTTGGAGTTCAAGAGGCATGTGATAACATGATAATTTAACCTATTGATTGGTTGAAAAGAGAGGTAAAGAGGTGACAAGTGATGTGAGGAAAACGGAGGGTGGAATATGGTGGTGCTATTTGATTCGAGGTAAACGCTTCAAAGGCAAAATAAGCAAATCCTCCTTATTTATCTCTTTGAGTAGGTGGATATGGCAAATTGAAGAGAATTTTGTATTATTTGCGTAGAAGGAGGAGAAGATTCTGTGAGATTTCTTTGCGAGATATGCGGATGAGGGGGCGTTGAGATTTCCATTGATGTACTTGAAGCAGTTAAGGTAGTGAGGTAAGGTAGTTGGGTGAGGTAGTCCCGGTAGAGAGTTCGGAAAAGATGCAGGTTGAGGAGTCCGGGTGATCAATCCGGGTGAGGTGAAGTAATGAGATGCCGGATGAGGTGTCCGAATAAGGTTGAGTTCAAAGTATCTATGGACGGTGTCAGTTGTCCGGGTCAAAGGTGAAGTGCGCTTTGGGTGGTGAGGTAACACGTGGATGATGAATCTGGGTAAATTTGCTGTGAAGAGCCTGGGTGAAGTGTCCGGTGAGCTTAGGGCGGGACGTGCGGTGAGAGACCTGGAGGAGTGTCCGAGCGAATTGCTAAGGTGAAGGCGTAGATTGAGACGGGTGACCGGGTGATGTCCGGGTGTCGTGACTCGGTGAGTGTGTGTGTAATGAGCCTGGGTGATATGTCTGAGTGAGTGTTCGTTTCACGTGTCCTGGTGAGAATGAGGATTCAGGGGGAATAGCCTGAATAAGATGTATGGGTGAAGAGTCTGGGCGAGATGCTTGGGTAAGGTATCTCGCGAGATATCAGGTGAAGTGCTCAAATGAAGTGTCCGAGAGAAGAGCTCGAGCGAAGAGTCAGCGTGCAATGCCAATTACCTGAGGCAAGTGTCAGCGTAAAGTGCCCTCGTGATGTAGCTGAGTGTGGAGGTCGAGTGAGGTGCCCGAGTAACGAGTTCATGTGAAATGCCAGGTCTTAGTATCCGTGTGAGTGTACGTGTGAGTGTTCGTGTGAAGTGTCCGTGAAAATTGTCCGTATGAAGCGCCGGAGTGAAGTGTTTGAATGAAGAGTCCGTGTAATTTGCCCGAGGGAAGTGTCAGCGTGAAGTGCTCGCGAGACGTTCCGGTGTGAAATGCACGAGTGTGAAGACCGAGTGAAGTAACAGTGTCCGTGTAACAGTGTCCGTGTAACAGTGTCCGTGTAACAGTGTCCGTGTAACAGTGTCCGTGTAAAAGTGTCCGTGTAAAAGTGTCCGTGTAAAAGTGTCCGTGTAAAAGTGTCCGTGTAAAAGTGTCCGTGTAAAAGTGTTCGTGTAAAAGTGTCCGTGTAAAAGTGTGAGGGTCGGCGTGAAGCGTGGACGTGAAGGGTTAATGTGAAGGGTCAATGTGAAGTGTCCGTGTGAAGTGTCCGTGTGAAGTGTCCGTGTGAAGTGTCCGTGTGAAGTGTCCGTGTGAAGTGTCCATGTGAAGTGTCCGTGTGAAGTGTCCGTGTGAAGTGTGCGTGTGAAGTGTCCGTGTGAAGGGCCAGTGTGAAGGGCCAGTGTGAAGGGTGGACGTGAAGGGTGGACGTAAAGGGTCGATGTGAAGAGTCGACACGAAGGGTCGGCGTGAAGGGGCGGTGTGAAGTGTCAATGTGAAGGGCCAGTGTGAAGGGCCAGTGTGAAGGGCCAGTGTGAAGGGCCAGTGTGAAGGGTGGACGTGAAGAGTGGACGTAAAGGGTCGATGTGAAGAGTCGACACGAAGGGTCGGCGTGAAGGGGCGGTGTGAAGTGTCAATGTGAAGGGCGCGGGCGGCGACTCACCGGAGCAGGCCTGCGGCGGCAGCGGGAAGATGAGCGTGGTGGAGGACTTGCGTCGCGCGACGGCGCAGCCGAGCGACTGCGGCTTGAAGGCGCGCAGCTGCTGCATGAAGTCGGCGCTGGCCATGAGCGCCACGTCGGCGAAGTGCAGCTCGCAGAAGAAGGCGTTCCGGAAGCGGCGCGCGCGCGCCTGGTTGGGACCCGTCAGGTTGAGGCCGCACGCGTTGCAGCGCAGGCACTCCTCGTGGTAGTGGTTATTATCGTACAGCGGTGACGGGTCTGCGCAGCGCAACGCACACGTTAATACACACACACACACACATATTTCTTTTTTCAATGATCTTGGCTGTCCGGGTGACGCCGCGTCGAAGGCTGTGTTGCCGACGTTTCGGCCATCTTTTTGTGGTCTTCCTCAGGGTTGGTCTGGACCAGCCCTGAGGAAGGCCACAAAAAGATGGTCGAAACGCCGGCAACACAGCGTCATCCGGACAACCAAGATCATTCACATGACTCTGGCCGAGGAAGCTTACGACTTCATCTTTCATTTTTTTGTTATTTAATGTCGCATAAACATTTAGGTCATTAGTGACCACTACTGGAGTTAACGGTATGGTAACTATGAAGATGAAACGAAATGATGGTGATAAGGGGTGAAAGGACGAATACAATACAACCATGCCCGAGGCGGGACGCGAACCCGCTACCCTTGGGTCCGAGATCACTGCGACACTACTGCCTTAGCGATCTCAGCCACCGGGCCGGCAATAAACATCTTCTTGGTTTCAGCCGAGCTCTTCTGGTTATTCATTATTAAAGATGGATGAAAGAGGTAATCCCTCCTCAATATGAGTAGCAACTATACTTTTATATCAACTATACATTTCAACTATACATCTTCAACTATACATTTTTTTCCACCAATCACAATGCGCGTTTTGATTATACTGGAGTTTTTCTAACGTGGCAGCTGAGAGTAGTATCTCCAAGACGGCATTCGGTCCAACTTTTTGAGTCATTCTCAATCCTGTCACTAGAGTCGCTTGATCTGCAGCACTGCGTGATGCGGTCGCGATCATGCGACATCTTGCGGCAGGACCAAGAAAAACGCAAAAAGGCGTGCCGAATTCCAACTTGGAGATACTACCCTCAGCCGCCACGTTAGAAATTGTGAAAAAATGAGTTAGATAGGAAATTGTATTGTTTTTAAAATACTCTGCACGCTCCTGCTTTCAGATTTCTTCAAAACGCATTTTAACACATTAAATTAAAAGCATTTTGAAGAAATCTAAAAGTAGGAGTGTGTACAGCATATTAAAAACTACACGACTTCCCATCAAACTAATTTTTTTTCCACCAGTGGACAATATGCGTTTTGATTGACAGTTGGTCATGCATAAAGTTTATGTAGAGCGTTTAACACACTTGAAACCAGACTAGCTTCAGTGCCTATTTCTCCATCTTCAGCGGAACTATACTAGCAATAATAGTATTTAGATAACGAGGTGAAAGAAGTGTGCAAAGATTCGGGTTATAGTTCTTTAATCAATTAATTTTTAAAATGATGGGTTAAGAAAACTAAAACTGTTCTTGCTGGAATAGTACCACTGAGGATCGGAAAATTGGCTCTGAAACTATTCTGGTTTGAAATATGTTAAATACACCATATCAACTTTATACGTTGTGGTGTTATTACCTCTTCTTCTTAATATTTAACTCAGAATAAATGTTACAAGCTTCCAGAGCATGTAGAAACTGAGCGGAAAATTGTCACTTTTAGCCGTCGGAAATTTCATGTAACAAAGTTATTGCTGGAGGTTTCCTGGCACGTCAACTGCTATGGACATTAGTTGTTCCGTTAGTGTAATGAGGTTTTCATTCCTTGCGAAGGCGGTGATCTTGCCCAGCTGGATGGCGAGATCCGCCACCGACTAACAGGCCGGCTTGGGGGAGCTTACGCAAACATATATCTCCCACCCACAGGTCACTGTCCCAACCGTGGAAAACTCTAATCACCCTATGTGTGTGATAGATAAGTACACGTAAAGCTGTAAATAAGGGGAAAGAACACTACAAGAAAGAGGAAGGAAAGATTATGCGCGGTCCGTGGACTGTTCGTTAGTGTACAGCTCCGGCATTCGGAGAAACCACGGAAAACTACCGATCTGAGCCGGCCTCTAGAGTTCTCCTGCAGACAGCGGCTGAAACCGACCCAGCTGTATAGCTAAAGCCCAAATCCACCACCGCTGGCACTCGAACCTAGGACCACCCGGTCAGAGACCCTCCAGAGAAAATGGCAATGCTGGCTGACAGTTAACTCAGCCGGTAACGAAATTTTACTGTAAGTTTGTCAGGCACCAATTGAGAGGCTTTAAAAATATTTCGTGTTTTTGCCAAAAACAAACAAACAAACAAACAAACAAAACAGTGCACGATGAACTGCATATGAGTATACGACCAAATACCACATGAGTGTGAGACTGACACGAGATTTCCCATCGCATGTTCTATGTTCAGAAGGGACTAGTTTCGAACTACCTCATGCCCTAGAAATAACATTTATTCTAAAACATTCTGCATACAGAAAAAACAACTAAAAATAAATTGGCGATGCGCAAGACAATGGAGCACAAAATATTTGGTAACTGGTTTTGAGAAGGAAAATGTTTTTTTAAATACTATTTATTACTCAATAAAATCAATTAATATAGTTTGCAGCCAAAATACATAGCAAAATAGTTCATTTTTTATAAGAGACTAGTCCGTTAAATGTAAAAGGAAAAATTATTTTGGTGACGTGTCGTTTTCTTGTGCACCGTCGATTTATTTTTCTTTGATTTTTATTGTTTGTGCAGATGACCCAAAATAAATGTTATAAACTGGGAGAGCATGTTGACGGCCGAAGATAATCACATTTTCCCAACGAGCATGTTGCGAGAAATCCCGTATAATGGGGTTACACATGCGAGATTGAGCCCTGATTGCGCGGTATCTCTATTTACGGAGAGAACACTAGATCTCTTTGACTGAATATGCACCTGCGAAACACCACTGTACTTTGAGTGACCCACTAATTAGCGGTAAACTTCACTAGTTTAACGCTTTAATATGAGACTTCCGGCAACAAGTTCATCACATTCGCAAAGAGTAATCATGTTTATTCCCTACATGTTCTAAACCTTTGTTACATTTTCTGAGACACCTACATTAAAGGAGAAACAATCAAATAAAAAGAAATAGAAGTGCACAAGAAATGTCACAAACACACAAAAAATATTATTTTTGAGCAAAACGCTTTCTTTCTGGGCGGACCAGTTTATTTAAGGGCCAAATGAAGTGTTTTACTCTGCCCATCGGGTCGCTTGAAAAAAAATTGTAATTGAATTTGTGTAGTACTACAAAATGCAGACTTGTAAATGTGTTTCTTTATTTAAACTGGAAATATAATTGTTTGTTATATGTGTCATTTCTCTTGAGCATCAAAGAAATGTAATAAAATACTCAGAACAGACAAGTATAAAAGAATTTAACTGAATAAGTGAAGATAATATATTTATAGGGAACAATTTACATATTTACACATTACACAATTTGCAATAAAAAGCATCCTACATAAAATAAAGAAAAATATCTAAGATTATGTTAAAGTACTAACACAAATTAAACAATTTAGAGGACAATAAATGTGAACAAAAATTAACAAAGAGAGGAAAAAGTGGCAAATCATTAAATTCATTTACATTTAACAATTCTCAGAAAAAATGAAAAGGGTAATGATAAATTATAAAAGAAGAAATAACAAATAAAACAAAACCCGCACTATTAAAAAGGAATAGAAGTACGTTTTATTAAATATTAATAATAAAATTCTCATTGCATATGATACAACACAAACAGCACTTACACAGAAATTTAGAATTCAATGTTCACCTAAAATACAAGTAGAAAACAAAACTGGAATTTGTGAGGCATTGATTGTAATTGGTATAATAGTCAAGAAATTATGCAATGATATAAAGTCATTTTTATTTTCGTGTCGTGCAGAAATATTAAGTTACATAATGGCGTCTTATTATAATTTGCTTTTGAGTACTTGTGCATCACGTTTAATGTCAAAGGTTTCTGTGGCAAAAGTTTGAACTAGTTCGCGAGCATACATTGGAGCGGTTTCTTCCTCTTGAACGCATTCATTATGCATTTCCTTCAGAAAGCACTTACCTTCAAACAGAATCCAAAACAAAGCAGCTCTGATATCCGAGACAATAAAGCAAGTACAATCTAAGAAAATATTATTTGTTAAGGCGTTACTTCTGTTTGAAAGAATATTTGGAATTCGTATATTAATATGATTGTGCCCTACATACACCAAGAGTTACGTAAAAGCACCAAAGTTTTCGGGATCATGCTGTTTCCAGCTGCTACGATTATTCCTCGCATCAATCGAAAATTGTTCTAAGACGTTGATTGATTGATTTAAATTTTTGTGTTTCCAGGCGCGTCATCGGCTTTGGTCATTTGTCCCGTAAGTGTAATGTATTTCTCGGGAGATGGCAGTGATCTTCCCCCGCTGGATGGCGAGATCCGGCGCCGACCTAGCGTCGGCAGTGGGGTTTCCCCCTAACCAGGACTCTCCCACCAGCGGGGCACCGCCCCAGCCGGGACAAGCTCTATGCTTCCGACCGGTCTCCCGGAATATGTGGTAGAGTGATGCATGTAAGTAAGGGGTAGGATAGGACAAGAAATAGGAAGGAAAGATCGGCGCGGTCCGTGGACCGTTTGTTACGATACTGCTCCGGCATTCGCCTGGTGTTGATCGGAGAAACCCCGAAAAACTACCCATCAGAGCAGCCGGCCGCTAGAATTCTCCTCCAGACAGCTACTGAATTCGACCTAGCTAAAACGCTAGTGTCGAAAATCCTGCCGCCGCACGGTGGTGCATTTTCCCGAAATCCTTGCCAAAACCTCAAAAATGAAATCGCATTTACTGAACTTTTGCAAATACTACGACACACGGTATACTTGAGAGCATCTGTTTCTGCCCACATCGTGTCTCTGGGTCAATTCCCCTGGCACCAGTAGTCACCCGAACTTACCCTTCGCGGCGTTCGGTAGACATGCAGTGCGAGAGTAACACAGAGAGACCGTCTTTATTTGTAAGTGGTGGCCATACAAAGTTGTGCAGAGAAAACTGGCAGTATGGATTCTCTTCCTGAAGGTTTGTAGAGTATTTTCATGTTAGTTTTATAACGCATTAATGCATAATACCGACGTGGGATGAAATATTAAAATGCATGAAATTACTAAATTAATTTTAACTACTAATAAGTTCACGTAGGCTGAAAGTTACCAATTTCACGGAATTCCGCGATGTTTCTAATTTCATTTACTAGCTGAATCTATCCTCTTTCGAATCCAGTTATAAAATCATGCCCCAACTTGCCCCATTAGTAAATACAAAGAATTAACTTTTCGTCAAGCACGCGTGATCGCCGAATATGACTCGTCGAGATCCGTCCTGAGAACGGGAACTGCTTTTACAATGCTGCTTCTACCGGAAAATTTTGATCCCTTTTACTGAAATAACAAATTTACTCAATATTATAAACAAAAACATTAATATTTTTAATTTTTGTAACTATTCACTAATATTACATGAACATGATATTTATATACATTACATCTTCTGGACTGGATTACGCACATTTTATTTCATTAAAATTGTACATAAAGTAATATTTACATAATATGTATCATCAAAACTCGTCTTAAGGTAAGGTGTGCGGTCGATGAAAGGTCAAATACGTACGTGATATCAAAGAAACTCATCATATCACCTTTAAAAAATAAATCAAAAATACAATTAATCGTAAAGTAATATTTGTTTACTTAACTCCTAAGTTACATACCAACAATTATTCGTATTAGATTGTTATTGTTATAAAATTAGTATTATATTATTTTTATGAAATAATACTGCAACTACAATTTGAATATGGTCAAGAAACTTATTCAAATGCAATTCAAAGAAAACTGATCTGGATGTAGAGATTTCCAAACAACTTTTCTTTTTAGTACGCACTGGATACTGCCAAGAAATATGTTTCCAAATATTCATGGTAATAATGCATAGAATCTATTCACAAAGATATAAGAGTATGGAGAAGGATTCTCGCGAACATGTTCAAGACTGCACTCAATCCAGGAGATGTTTAATCGCCTGTTGAGATCTTCTGTTCCTTTCATTTCCAGCTTAAGGGATGTTCCCAAAAGAAAGTTAAAATTCTTGAACAAATACGCTCTGTCTCATTTGCCTGAGCCAAATATCACCATAGGGAGAAATGTACCCTAGTGAAAACTGTGATCTTCCTTTCCGGTTCTTCGGACACTGTATATGAATTTTCTCTGGCAGAGGGCATGAGATGGCATTAATACCATGCTTCTTTATGCCAAATGTTATCAATTAATATGTAAGTAATCCCTACGGTTTTCTAAAATCTATTTTGTGAATTGATAAAATTTAACCAAGTGTATATAGAAAAATATATATTTATATTTCACAGATTTAAGCAGTGCATTATTCTGGTATAATGTTACCAGCTCCCTTACATTATAAAGATAATCCAAAATAAATTTGGTCGTCGTAGAAAACATACTATAGCTCTCAGAGGTTTTGGCCAGGAAATCGCCAAAATGCACCACTGTGCGCCGTCAGGACTCTAATTTAGGACCTCCCGCTCAGATCAGTTGATGAACTGAGCTACCGCTACCGGTTTCTGAGACGTTACAACGGCAAAGAATTCGTTGTTAAAACATAAAACATGTGTATGAAGACTGTAGTAAATTTTTTTAAAATCACGTTTTGATCTTTTTGACCTCTGAAACAATTCAAGTTACTTATATTTATGAAATTGAACATTTCTTTCTTTCTTTTATGCCTCGTAATATCTTGAAGACACCATTCAGACCTAATTTTATATTAATACTCTTTAATGCTATTATGTCAATGTTCAGAAAATATCAGAATTCGAATGATGGTTATTTCAGATTTTTTACCGTAACATTTTTATCACGAGATATCAAATAGTTTTTGTAATAGTATAGTCAAGTTCATTGTCCTAATACGAGGTAAATGGCATAAAGTGTCACTTCCTGTACACAAATCGTTATAACATGAATAAAATTATGAGTTTTGTTGAGAAACTCTTAAATTACTGGTAGCAAACATTACTTAGAAAGCGCCTCTAAAAAACTTCTTAAAGAGGATTTTCCACAGTCATTTGGTTTGGGTTAAGGACCAGTTTGAGGCATTCATTTCACCGCGCAAATACAAGTCTCTGGCCAGAATTTGGCGAGTGCAACTGTTTCGATCACAATCTACCGGCTTCGTTCTGGGTTGTTCTACCGGATTTTTGTCAGTGGTCTAGTTGGTGCTTGCCCATGTGCATCTAATGAAAGTCTGTGCGGCCAATCGTATAGCAAGTACGTTCTTCTACAGACACCAATGGTTAATTCTTCGAGGATATAGCCTAATGTCCACTTTCCCGCTGTCCCTGCTGCAACCCTTTTGGAGGTTCTAGGGTTCGATTCCCAGCCGTAGCGGATTCTCGACACCAGGTACAAACAGCTACACACGGGCCACGGACCGCGCGCGAACTTCCCTTCCTCTTCCTTGTCCTATCATCACCCTTAACGTACATACACACTCACATGCACTACACTACCACACATGTCGGGAGACCAGTGGGGAGCTGATGTCTGTCTGATATGTTGGGGCTAATCATGTTGCATCACAATAGCAGTTGATATGCTCGTAAACATGAATGAATGGACGAATGGATGAATGAATTAATGAATGGATGGATGAATGAATGAATTAATGAATGGATAAATGAATGAATGAATGAATTAATGATTGGATGAATGAATTGAATGAATGAATGGAATGAATGAATGAATGAAAGAATGAATGGAATTAATGAATGAAAGAATGAATGGAATGAAAGAATGAAAGAATGAATGGAATGAATGGAATGAATGGAATGAATGGAATGAATGGAATGGAATGAATGAATGAATGAATGAATGAATAAATCACCCAATCCTCCACAGACCAGGTAAAGATACGCCTTCGCCATGCAAAAACCTTCCTTCGCACGATCAAAAAGGAAGGATCGGTGATCGGGAAAGATTCGGGATCTCTACGCGTTAACCCTTCAGTGGTTGTGTGGATTACCATTGTATTCCAGTCTTATTGAATGGCTGTTTTAACGAAATTTCGGTTTGGATTTTTCAGCGCCTTTCGGCACTAGTCGGCCTCGACTTCGATTTACCTCGAAAAACGACTAAAGTGATTATTACTACCCTTGCAATAAGCTTTGGATACAACTAGAACCAAAATAGAAGTCCGCATGAATACTCTCGATACAGTTTCTGACCAAGGAAGTCTACGGTTTTCGTGCGTTGTTGTTTGGGGTTTCTATGCAAGCTAGTGTTTCTAGAGTTTGGGAGTGATTGTAATGAAGGATTAGTTTGGATAAAGAAGTAATATGTCCGTGATTGGAAGGTTGTATTGATGTTCCAGAAGGCTTATCGCTTATCAATTGTTATTATATAGATTATATTGCAGTGGTAATAATAAAAAACAATAATTTCTTATTCGAAAAAAACAAATTTTACAGACCCTTAACGTACTCTTAGAAGATGAAAATGAAGTTAAATGCGGTGGTCGTGGTGAGTGCCACGCCATCTATCCGCCGGGTGGCCAACCGTACGAGGGCCCTCGAGAGCCAACTTTCGCAGTGATTCCGAAAGCGACCGTCAACCTCGAGGGCGCTTTCGGCGCGGCACTTGTCCGACTCGGCGAGGAAGTTGCTTCCCGAGGGCAACTCTGAGGGGAAAATGAGCCAGCTGGACAGCGCTCCGAGGGCCCCAGGGACAGCACGAAGCGAACGGACCAGTGGAAGCGAACGGCCGTGTGGAGGAAGACAGCAGTGGAGTACAAAAGTTACAAGTGGTCAGGGAAAGTGTTGATGCCACGGAATGGTATATTCGTTCAGTCTGGGTCGGCAACCTACAGATGTTTTTCTACTCTATCAGAGGCATATCTACGGTATGGCAAATATGGTACATGCCATAGACGCCAGTCACAAGGTGGGTCTGTATCTTATAGCCGCTAAAACCAACATAATAACAACAACCATAATTTGATGTATCCTAACAGAGACACAAATTCAATGTATGTCATCGGCGACTGAATACATAGATACATTATAGGCTTCTACTGAATAATTATCTTAATAATGGTTGCAATTTGTTTCCTGATGACAGTAATTATGTCTCTTCATCATCGTACACATGATTGACCATTCACAGAGAAGTTTACAAACTAATCATGGATATATAAAATTATTCATTGGTGGCAGATATTTCTTTCCGGTCCAATTTCATTCTATTGAGAAGAAACTTGGGCAAGTCTTGGGAGTGAGTTAGACATGGAATTAAAACTTAAATAGACACGGAAAATAGCAGAAATGTTAACTAGGTATATCTTCTAATAGTTATCATTAGCACAAGTAATAAACAAGTACTTTATGTAATGGGTATTACACTGGTATGAAGTTTACTCGCTCGTTCCTCACCTGGGTTGCAATTTTTTCATACTCGTACTATTATACTCATTAGTGCATCAGTTTATTATAAGTAAATATTAATTCGAGGTACATAATAAAATGTTATCAAACAGAAGATTACAACAAAATATGAGGTACTGACTAGGCTTATTGGTTAGTTACATACTTTTATTAACATAATTATTGCAAAAGAATCTCAACACTAAATAACGTTTTGAGTAAAATTATAAAGAATTTCGTTGCACTAACAATACCTTTCGTCCTACTTGTTGTAGAGACGAAACACATTCCACACGGTTTATATGAAAAGCACACCGTTACTAATATTGACAATGGTAATGAAATGACATACATAGATAAAACGGAGATCGACTTATGATCTTGTGTTAAGGACTTAGGCTCAGGAAATACCGCTATAATGAAAGCAAAAAAGTGAAAAAATGACCAGAACAAACAAATGATAAATCAATATTGTATGAAAGAAACGCGGCATTGAAACAAGTGACCTCCATGATTCCATGATTCAAGCCCCTTTATCCCAATTCACTTTGAAAATCAGGTAAAATCTGTATTTGCTTGACCTGATAGCCTCTCTGTGGCGAATCATATTATATTCGTAAAGCTAATTAAACGCAAAATACACTACATATGAGATCAAAAGACTATATTTCAGCGGACAATGGAGCACTGCTCACTGTAATACGGGGCTGTCTGGCAACAAAATATTACTCCGCCTTCGGTCAGGACAGAATTATTACTGGGCGATTTAATTTAATACTATAATGGATTATTTAACAGGTTTAAGCGAAAAAGTTGACTCTGTAATATTTATACGGATTAATTTACAGCGTCGTTAAAACGTTGTTTAGTTCGATTGTTTAATTTTAATTAGGTTTTGAAAGGATTAACAAAAAATGGTTCTCCGGGGAGAGGGATTGGGCGAGGCATAAGGGTAAGAAGCAACAGGTTTAGCGAAGGAGATATGGAAAGATTCGGACCATTAGAGGGTGAGCTCAGGGCATCCAACTGATGTCACTCCTGGACTCAGGCGGTCCTAGGTTCGAGACAACCCGACGGTGGTAGGAATTTCGACACCAGCTTGCCAGCTATGGCCGAATTCAGTCGCTTCTGTAGGGAGAATTCCCTGGCGGCCTGCTGCTCTGATCAGTACTTTTCTGTGGTTTCTCCGATCAATACCAGGCAATGCCCGAGCAGTACTCTAACACCAGCGATGCCATGGACCACGCACGATCTTTCTTCCTTCCTTGCCTGGCGACTTGAGCGTGGCGGGGCGCGTGGCGGGCGTGGCGGAGCGCGTGGCGGGAGGAGCGCGTGGCGGGGCGCGTGGCGGGCGCGTGGCGAAGGGCGCGTGGCAGGAGCGCGTGGCGGGGCGCGTGGCGGGGCGCGTGGCGGGGGCGCGTGTGGCGGGGCGCGTGGCGGGGCGCGTGGCGGGGGCGCGTGGCGGGACACGCGTGGCAGGGCGCGTGGCGGGGCGCGTGGCGGGGCGCGTGGCGGGGCGCGTGGCGGGGCGCTGGCGGGAGGCGCGTGGCGGGGCGCGTGGCGGGGCGCGTGGCGGGAGCGCGTGGCGGGGCGCGTGGCGGGGCGCGTGGCGGGGCGCGTGGCGGGGCACGTGGCGGAGGCGCGTGGCAGGAGCGCGTGGCGGGGCGCGTGGCGGGGCACGTGGCGGGGAGCGTAGCGATGAGGTGGCCGGAGTGGGCGGCGTCGGAGAAGGCAGAGCAGGAAGCTGCTTGGACGATGACCCAGGCGGAGGGGGGTTGGGAGGTAAGTTGAGGGATGGGGGTGGGGTGGGTAGCAGGGGGGGGGCGTTGGGAAGTGGCGCACCACTCATTAGGGGATGGCGTGGGCGTGGGCGTGGGCTCGTGGGGAGCGCTGCGACGAGTCGGCTGTGGCGCGGGCTTGATGAGGAGCAGAGAGGGGAGCGCGGCCTGGAGCGCGTCTGTTAGCGTATGTGGTGAGGAAAGGGGCGGATAGTGTGCGGGAGAGTGAGGTGTGGAGCGGCATGGAGGAATGGTGGGGATGCACCAGGTGCGTGTCGGGGATCGTGTCGGGGATCGTGTCGGGGATCGTGTCGGGGATCGTGTCGGGGAGCGTGTCGGGGAGCGTGTCGGGGAGCGTGTCGGGGAGCGTGTCGGGGAGCGTGTCGGGGAGCGTGTCGGGGAGCGTGTCGGGGAGCGTGTCGGGGAGCGTGTCGGGGAGCGTGTCGGGGAGCGTGTCGGGGAGCGTGTCGGGGAGCGTGTCGGGGAACGTGTCGGGGAGCGTGTCGGGGAGCGTGTCGGGGACCGTGTCGGGGACCGTGTCGGGGGCAGTGTCGGGGACCGTGTCGGGGATCGTGGCGGGAATCAGGCGGGGATCGTGGCGAGGATCGTGGCGGGGATCGTGGCGAGGATCGTGGCGAAGGGATCGTGGCGAGGGATCGTGTGGCGGGGATCGTGGCGGGGATCGTGGCGGGGATCGTGGCGGGGATCGTGGCGGGGATCGTGGCGGGGATCGTGTCGGGGATCGTGTCGGGGAGCGTGGCGGGAATCGTGGCGGGGACCGTGGCGGGGACTGTGGCGGGGACCGTGGCGGGGACCGTGGCGGGGCCGTGGCAGGGACCTTGGCGGGGATCGTGGCGGGGATCGTGGCGAGGGAAAGCGTGCAGGAGGGCGAGGCGGAATGCTTTCGAATGTGCTTCTTAGCGGCGTGGCGGGGACGGCTGGGCGAGTGGAGGTGCCGAGCGCCGTGGCGTCGTCTTGGCGGCGCCGTCCAAAAGTCGCCGCGCGACCCCGTCGCTCAGCAGCCGTCCGCCCACGCGCCCCGGCGAGGGGCCAGCGCTGCCAACCTCTCCGCGACAAACGCCCGACTGGCGGCCGCCTCTTACATAACTACGACCATTTCCTGCATCATTTCGCTTAAGACCAACGGTTTAAGGACAGATATCTGCGTGATTTTTCTTTCTTAGACGCCCCAAAGACTAATAGAAGGGAAGCGAAATGCAAATGAGGGTTCATGAGGGTTTCTGCCTGTTCTTTGTGCCAAATTTGCCAGGAAAATCTTACGCCAATAGAGAACATTCTTACTTTTCATAGTGTCTTTGCCTCGTTACTTAGAGGATGACCAAAGGACTAATGAACTACGTGTACAAACTAGCCTATGACACCACAGACAAGGTTTTCTTATTCAAGGATCATGAATGCCTTACTCATTACTGAGTTTCGGCGTATAGATGTGTTGACAAGAACAGAACTTAAGTGTATTTTTTTCTCTCTCTCTTAAACGTCACGATTATTGTTTGCGATAAATAAAAAATAAATGAATAAATCAATAATTTTTTAAAATGAAGCCTTTACGTTCTCCTTCTCTCAGTCAAGAATTTAAAAATAGACTTGGCATGCTCTTCTTGTGTGCATGATGTTTTGGGTGATCTCAGTGATGGATGATAATGGAATGATGGGTAAATAGTAAACTGACACATCCAATCTTTAGGAGGAACCGGCTCCCAGCTATCGGTTCAGCGTCAGAAAATTCACAATAATTATTCATTAACAATGCTAATGTATGTTGAAAAATAATTTGATTTTGTTAATATTATTCTTTTAAATTATTACGTTATATTGGATCATCCACGTGTGCAAAATTTTGAATCGTACAAAAAATTAGTTTGCGATAAAAAGTCTTGCATTCTCCACTCTTACAGAAGTTACTGTCGATGTGTGGGGGTGAGGAGACAATTGCTTCCTATTCGCCAGTAGACTGAATAGAAACCCAGGTACCAGGTCCCGAATCTTCTCACTCTTCAAAAGTCACAGGCGCAATTTTTTTGTACTCTTCCTTATTTCTTTTGTAAACATACATTTCTTTCACAACTTTCTATCCCCCTAAAACATTGCCAGTTACCCTCAGATTATCACCGAATTTCCCGTTCAATCCACAGCACCTCGGAATTCTCTTTTGTTTTCCAACCAAAATCGGCAAAAAAAGTGTGGAATAAAAAGTAAGCTATTTATATGTAGACCGTTTTCTTCAACCTACGATGAAGCCCTTGAACCACTAGGCAAGTAAAAGGATTTGTCGATGTGCAGTTGGCGATTGCACATCTCTTTCAGTGTTAACTACTACTACCGACACCTTATCGCAAATTTGAGCTGAACTATATGATCGTGAAAATGGACGTAACGATTGGCCCTCTCACGAAGTGCAAGCTACGTAGTGCCATTTGCTTTCTTGAGGAGGTAGGGAATCATGTAGCCGAAATTCTCAAAATAATGAGCCGAGAATACGTTGAAATTTTTCGAGCCAACGAGAGGCTTCTGGTGACTTCCCCATTCATCAAGACGCCCACGTGACGGTGTTGCTGTAACCAAACAACATTGGAGCAGATGGGTTGTGCTTGATCACTGGATACATTATAGTCTCGACTTAACTCCGATAAGACAAATGGACTAATATTTTCGGTGACTATGCATAAAAATAAACAGTTGTGTACGTTAATATTAGTAAAAAAAATTTTGCGTTGGTCTTTTTGTGTTAGTTCACCAGAGTTTGAAATAAACGACCCTCATTCCTGCTGCACATTGCATCGTACTCTAATACTTTTGAAAGTTATTAAATTTCTTAGTCATCACGCTATGCTCGACTTTCAGTGGAGACTGTCTGACATTGTAGAGCGTTTGTTAGCTTATCTAAGGAGTTCAAGACTATATGCGTCTGGTATAGGTTATTAAAGGAGTCGAGAGGGAAAAACGTTGAACTACAAAAATATTATCTCTAATTGCAGGATGGCGTGGGAAAAATGTGGAATTTTAAGCGAAAACCCAATGTTTTACATCACACTAGTATCGATAAAAAGTGTCATGAAATTAGGTTTCCGCGGTGATTCGTGTGTCAGTGTCATTCATCTCTAACATCATGTCACATTCGTATTAAAAAAACTATAAGAAAGAAAAAAAATCTCAATAATGCAAAGTAAGCTCTTTTAATGAATATTTTGCACATTACTTATACTTAATTTTTTGTTTCCATGGAAAATCAAAAACGTATCACAAACAAAATCACTCTTTGATGACCACTGTGAATGCCCTTTAATTGCTCTCAATATTTGTATTCCCTCTGTTTTGCATTTTCAAAATAATACAGTGGGAGGGATCGAAATATTTTTTGAAAATAAATTGTTGTTTGTTGTAAATCGAACTTCTATTTATAATCTGTGAACAAACATTTAGAATAGTTAGCTCTGGTTACTCATCAGAGGCAAATTTATCAAGAGAGATCCCTAAGGGATATTCTGAGACGCATTTGAGTTAATTGGTACGCAGTTGGAGAGGAGAGAACGTGTATGCGGAAACGTATTCCGGGCTCCTTAAACAGAGGGACTTAACGTGTATACTTGGTTGATGCATTTGTGCGTATGTCTGGGTGGTTGACATACTTCGTCAGTAGCTGACGTACCCGAAATCAACTCACTTCAAGTTTTTCAAGTTTGCGTTTCCCCTAATTCTGTACCTGCTGTAAAAGTCGCTCACAAATCCTATCTTCTGACGTAACACTTACGTGTAAGCTGCAGCGAATTCCAGAATAAATGTAACACATTTCTTGGATACTATTGGGTATTGAAGATCACGTTTTGCCAATGAAGATGTGGATAGGAAATTTGATACAACAAAGCCAAACAAGGAACATTTACCCCTCATTTGGTAGCACCTCATTTGCCTCGGGAGCTTGGCAGGTTGCGTTCTGACGCAAAGATATTTCGTGAACATTCCTAATGTCACTTTAGGACATATTCCTTTACAATCGGGTAAAAATGTGTAACTTTGTTACATGTTATTTACTAGAATATGTTAAATTGGCAAAAACCTTCATACTCAGCTCCTACAAGTTCTAGGAGGATGAAACATTTTACAGAGATACTCTCAACAATATTTAACTTGCAAGCTTCCTCTTTCGGTCGTGGAATAGTTGTCAAAGCAAACGTATTTCATGACGAATCGGGGGAGATTTCTGTTGCGTGAAGTGCAGTTACAAGGGTTTCCAAACGGAGTACTGCTGAACAAACGTTTTGTGTTCAGAAGAAAAATAAATAATTTTTATGGATTTCGAATGAATACGAAAAAATGTATTATTAACTCTCGCGAGACGCCGCTTCCTAGGCCAACGTCAAAGTTTCGGTTGCCATTTTGCTCCTGGCCAGCGAACTGATTCCGGATAATCTATATTGACTCCTGTGGTGCAAGTTTTTACGATACAATTTTTACAATTGCAAGGATTACGGTCGATCTGAGATGAAAATGCATCAACACTAAATAAAATACTTTCGCAATTAAAAGCAAAAATATCTAGCTTACAATACTCTCGAAACAATATTGAATAATTTTGTCTCCATTCGCTCACAGACGGAGATGAACTCTGAGCGGAAGGTGAGAACGAACAAACAAACTAGATCAACGTCCAAATTCTTCTTCCTTCCATGAAATATTCCATGAAAAATCGTGAATACTGCTCGGTTAGTATCAAATGTAATCATTCACTATGGTATCAAAACTGAAATAATGTAAGAATAGAACTTAAAAACAAAAAGGAAAATATGTATGAACAATGGCTTAAAAAATTCAAAGTACTCGTATCTTGCTATCAATATTTTGGATAACTCAGAACCAAATAAATATTATTCACATAAACAATTAGATATCAGATTTTATAATTACTTAATATTTCGAAAAATGATATAAAGGTCCTATTAATGCATAATATTGTGAAAGAATGTAATTCCTGTTCTAAATTTTGCACTCATTGTTCCCAATAGAAAAATTTAAAAAAATATGTTAAGAAACTTTTCAGTTCGCGCAGTCGACTGATTGCTGGACAATTTAATTCTTCCGAACGCATCAAATACTGTCATTAGTCCCGTAAATGTTATATCCCTGGAAGTGGCGGTGTTCCAATGATAGGTGATACCCAGCGCTGATCTTCATGTATCACTTCTTGGTATCACTCCCAGTGAGACACTGTCCCTATCGGGACAAGCTCTAAGCTCTAGCCTGGTCTCTCAACATGTGTAGTAGTGTAGTGCATGTACGTGTAAATATGAGTGAAAGGGGTGAGGATAGAACAGTGGTAAAGGAAAAGGAACGCATTTCGTGGTCGGTTTGTTGGAGCAGTGTTCCGGCATTCGCGGCTATTGATTAGAGAATCCACGAAAAACTATCGATCAGAGAGAGCAGCCAGCCGCTAGAATATTCACCTCCAGACAGTGGGTGAATTTGACCTAGCTCTGGAACTTGCGTCGAAAATCCACCCCCTGAGATCTTCCGAAACGTGAGATCCACCCGAAACCTGAGATCATCCGGTTAGCGACGCTGAAGTGGCAACGACAATGTTGCCTCTGAGCCATCCCAGGCGGTCTCACAGTTGCGTAAGAGTTTATTTTTTTTTCGGGCTCTAGACACACTGCCAGAAATTGTATTAAATTTTATGTATGTTTAATGTACGACCGCACATGAAGTTAAATGTACCTTGTATATTAAAGGGAGATTAGTGTACCTGTACATTAAATTTAATGCTTAAATTAAAATCAATGTAGATTTAATGTTCGACTGTTAACTTGTGTACATTAAATTTAAATGTACACGCACATAAAATTTAATGTACACGTACAATAAATTTACTGTGCGTGTACATTAAAGTTAATTTACGTACATGAAAATTACTTTCATGTACTTTTACATCAAAAGAAATCGAGAAATGTCTGATAGTGTAGCTCTGGCACTTGCAGTGAAAATCCACCACAGTCGGGGTTCGAACCTGAGATCTTTCAAGCGACGCCGTAGTGGCAACGACAATGCTGCCTCGGAGCCATCCTAGGCGACCGCATAGTTGCGTAAGAATTTCTGTTTTTGTCCGGGCTCAAGATACATTACAAAATTTGACATCTCTCCCGTCGATTTATGACCGGTGAGCCGAAGTGATTGCTTCCGTGGTAGATGGACGATGTTTGATTGAATCCTCCCGCTCGTATTTCTTCCTCATTCACTCATTCATTCCAACGCTTCGGGGCGTCGGAAGTTGTCGGCGCTTGGAATCGATTGCCGCGCAGCTCGACCCTCCGATTCGACTGTCGGTGAATACGATCTTTCACCGTCACTGTTTCTTGACATCCGGGAGTGGCCTCTCTGCCATTTGTCCTCCATTATGGATTGCTTTCCAGATACACAAAGAGGCCGCGAAGCGAATAGCGCGGTAAGAATTTGTGATGGATTGTTCTCAAGCATGTTTATTTGGAAAATTGAAATGCTAGTTATTTGGAAAAATTCCTAATATTAGGGACAAAATATAATATCCGACAAAAAAATCCTGTGATTGGAGCAAAACCAGCGTTGAAAATACGACAAAATCAGAAGGAAAGGTAGACTAACGACTTTTTACGGTTCTCTATTGTTTTAAAACCTTTTTTCGTTTCCAACGTAACCTCATTAAATACTGTCAAAATTTACGTTTACTGTAATTGACTCAATATCGAAAACTTCAAAATAGCATTTTTGCAAATTTTATAAAAAACAAACTGCCATTAACTGTAAGTGTTAGGATTGATTGGAGTCGATCACGTGAAATGAATGGTTATTAGTCCCCTTAATGAAGAGAATGTTTTACCACGGGTCGTGGCAGTGGTCTTCACCCGCTGGTTGGTGAGAGCCACATACGCTCGCTTTTCCCACATCAGATACCTCCTCCAGCGGGGCACTGCCCCAGCCGAGACAGACTTTAAGCTCTCGACTGGTTTACCGGTATGTGTGGTAGTGAAGTGTAGGTAGTAAGTGTGTGTAAGTAAGAGATGAGGATAGCACAAGGAAGGGGTAGGAAAAATCGCGCGCGGTTCATGGCCCATTTGTTAGGGTACTGCTCCGGCCTGATGTTGATCAAGGAAAACACACAAAACTCTCGATTAGATCGATTGCCTTCCAGACACCGGATGAATTATACCTAACCTGAATTAACCTAATAAGCTTGTGTGGAAGATCTACAATCGTCGGGACTCGAAACCCAAAACCTACCGGTTAGAATCACTGCAAGAATAGCGGCAATACTGCCTGTAAACTATCTGTCTCACCTGACTCACAGCTACACTCATTTTTCGCAGAAAACAAAATTGAATATTTAAATTGGCAATTTTCAAAAATGCAGAGATTTTAATTGACATTATTTTAAGATCAAGTTCCATAGATCGCATTTATTGAACAAAAAATCTTTATCCTCAATACTGTAATTTTGCAATGTTATTATTTTGCAATTTTAGAAAGCACAGAGAAATTATCAACCATTTTTTATCAGCATGATTGCACTATTCGAGAAAAATATTAAAGAAAATATTTGGAGTGGTTTTCGAGAAAATATTTTTTAGTATCGCTTTTTTTAAATTTTGCAATTTTTGAAACTTCAGAACGTTCAAGAAAAATGGCACCAGCATCATTTGTTACAATTTTCTCTATTCGAAAAGCGTTTTGCTGACAATCTTGTCATAAGCTTATTTGTTTATATTTGTGCGAATTATGAGCTTCAAAGCAACTTATAGATCTCATTCCGGAACTTGTTCGGCGTCTTGTTCACAAGTGATTAGGAAAGAAAATACGAAAGAGAAATCAGAATAACATTTTGCTGTGCTTGTTTCTGCATGAGAGTGCTAACACAAATGATACGTCCATTTTTGATCTTGTAACTCAAGATTTATTTATCGCAAATTTTCTCAATATTCTAGATGTTGTAGATCATTAATAGTAGTTCTGCTGTTTCTTCTTCTTCTTTTTATTATTTTTCTCCTTCTTCTTCTTATTATTATTATTATCATTATCATCACTGTCTTTTTTCGTTACTCCTGCCGTTGCAAAGCTGAATGTTGGAGGGTGGAGTGGTCGACGGTTGGTACCCCTGCGGCGTCGCGTGTGCGGGGGCGGCTCCTCTCCTTGACCCCTCCCCTTCCCCCTCCTCCTCATTTCTTTCTTCTCTCCCGAGTCGCGGAGCACGCGAGGCGCCTGCCGTCTTCTCAGCCACCGCCTCCCTCCGCCGCCCCCACACGAAGCGCTGCCCCCTCGCCCGCGCGCTCGCCCCCCCCCCCCGCCCACGCCGCCACCGTCTCCGCCCTCACCGCCCTCGCAGCTCCCGCAGCCATCGTCTCCGCCTCCGTCCCCGCCGCCCCAATTGCCCCACCGTCCCTCGCTGTCCCCCGCTCTCCCTCGCCGTCCCTCGCCGTTCCTAGCCACCCCCCGCTGCCCCGCCGCACCGCCCCCTGCCGCCCCCTGCCGCCCCCTGCCGCCCCCTGCCGCCCCCTGCCGCCCCCTGCCGCCCCCCGCCGGCCCCCGCTGCCCTCGCCGCCCAAGCCACCATCGTCTCCACCCCCGCCGCCCCTACCGCTCTCTCAGGCCCCGCCTTCCCCCCCGCCCTGCGCTCCCCGCCCACCGCCCCGCCGCCCCCGCCGCTCCCATGGCCCCCGCCGCCCCTGCCTCCCACGCCGCCATCGTGTCCGCCCCCGCCGGTTCCATCGCCTTCGCCGGCCCCGCCGCCCACGATACCCACGCCGCCGTCCCTGCTCCAGCCATTGTTTCTGCCCCCGCATCGCCTCTTCCGCCTCCCGCGTCCCAACCGTCACCCCCTCCCACCGACGAGATGGTACCCCTGCTCCCATCCCATCAGCTGTCATCTGCCACCCCCTGTATCATCATCATCTTGCCGCAGGGCACCGCCCCTCCCACTCCGCCCTCACGCCCCTCCCCCGCCTGCTGCTTCGCCCCTTCTCTTCCGCACCTGCGCACTTGAGCATCGCCGGCTCACAGAAGAGGTGGCTCAGGGCATCGACCGCAGACAATCTGATCACTCCCCATGGTGGCAGGATTTTCGACAATAGCTGCGTAGCCAGGACGATTTCAGCCACAGTCTGGGGGGATTTCCTAGGGGATTTCAGCCGCTTTCTTCTCATATCTCAGTTCTAGTGGCCAACTGCTCTCATCGGTAGTTTTCCGAGGTTTCTCCAATCAACATCAGGCGAATGCCGGAGCCGTTCCTTAATAAACGGGCTGCGAACCGAGCGGGATATCTCATTTCTTTTTCTTGTCCTATCATCTTCTTGCTCGCGCGCGCGCGCACACACACACACTCACACACATCCACTACAGTTCCACATATGTTGGGAGACCACCTACGAGCCTAGATGACGACTGGCTGGGGAAGTACCTCTCTGGGGCAGATATCTGGATGGGGAAATACCCATAAGCCGACGTGTACGTCAGCGCCGGATCGCCCCATCGACGGGGGGAACACCGCCAACTCGTGCGATAAAAACACTGACGACACTAAGGGGATCAATGCGCGTTGCAGTTGACGCGCTCGGGGACATGAATCGTTGAATGCGACTCGCCGCCCCCGCCTTGAGCGCCTGCTCGGGGCCGCGTCCGCGTGCCAGCGCTGCCGGGCGCCGCCCCCGCCCCGCCCCCGCCCCCGCCCCCGCACAGGAGGCAGCGGCGCCAGACTTCCTGCCGCGGCCCCGCCCCCGCCCCCGCCCTCGGAGCGGTCGCCCGGCAGGCAGCGCTGCGCCCGGCGCACTCTGGGGCCAGAAAGGGGAAAAGTTGGCAAAAAGGATTTTTAAGCGTTTTTCCGAATTTTCGGCAATAAAAAATTTGTAATTAAATTATTTTATTATTGAAATAAAAAATTGTAATTAAATTATTTTATTATTGTAATTTTAAAAAAATGTAATTGACTTATTTAATTGTTTAACCTTCAAATATTTAGTTACATAACCTCTAAATCAGAACTTTTATCACGTGACTCTTCTTCAAAAAGTGAAAATGTACTTGAAGCCATTAACATTGGTATAACTTCTAAATCCAGAGCCTTTGTGATAATTTTTCTCCATTCCATTTTAGAAATCAGTTTAGAAATGAACAGCCTGCGAAGCACTTTCTTTCTTCTTCCCGGCTGCACTTTTCGGTTTTTTTCTTTTCGGTGTGTTTAATAACTCCAAACAGATCCCTCATTGTTAGTAAAGAGCTATCAGTACCAGATCATGAAGGGAAAATTTTGAAAAAAATGAATATTGTAGGTAGAAAGGCTAACAAAACTAGATGTGCATCATCATGAACAAAGCACCTTAACGCAAAATGGGGCAAACATGGGCAAACTTTGATTAATGTTTTGAAAACTAGATGAATTCCAAAATCACATTTACTAATATGAAATATCATAGCCGGGAAACGCCAGGAAGGGAACTAAAAGACAATATGAAAAATAGGATTTTAAAATTTCATTCCATTGTGACACGTGAAGTTTCTCCTTGAAATTACTTATTTATTATTCAAGGAATATGTTTTTTAGAAATACATATTTAAGGTACATATCTCTAGGTATCGTAACAATTGCACGTACGATTCTGCTAGTCGAGAGGGCAAAAATATTTGCATCGAAAATCACAGCTTTCTTCTTACTGCCACAGCGAAGAAGTGCGCCGCGCATCGCTTGTGAAAGTTCTAACTTTGGAGTGAATGGAGTAGCGTGATTCCATCTTCTTTTCCTGATAGGGGAACGATAAGACAGTTTGTTACCCCTTTCATGTGAAATAGAGCTTCTGAAGTATATTTTGATTTTGGACTTTCTGCCAACTTTCCCCTCCTCTGGCCTCACTGTGCGTTGTAAAGACGACTCCACACATTCGGCATTCGCCAACCAACGAGCTACTGCTTGCCCAAACCCCAACAGCTGAAGTGTTTAGAGAGTGTTCGCTCCCTTTGATGTGTCCAAAAGACCGACACGCGGAGGGTAGGGCGAACACCGAACGTTCGTCACTCAACAAATAGCAAGCAACTCATCCACGCTACTCGGGATTCAACGAGCTCCCTACTCGCCGAATAACGAATGTATATAGTCGCCTTTATGGGCAGCTGTCCTTTGCTTACAGGCAGCGCAGGTGAGACTTAAAGTTCTCCCAAAATTTTAAAGAATATTTTTTAAAAATTGCAGCGCTTCAAATCAAGCCAGATCGACCGAGGAATATCCATTTTGCAAAAAATCCTACGTATGGTTTAGGCGCTAGTGGTGTTCACAGACGGACGGACGTTTTGTCGTCAATCGATTTTTCGATATGAAGGAGCCACAAAACAGAGATTTTGGCTACACGACGTGTTAGAGATTTTTTTCTAAATTTAGCAACTGGAATTATCCACATTCTCGTTATCAAGACCTGGGAATGAGAGTTTTTCTGCCAAAAATTCCACGTTTTTTCACGCAGCATTACATAACGATCTCTCTATTGCGTAAGTGATAGCGAGTAAGTAACAATTGTCTATCGACTGCGATTCACGGCGCTGATGTATTTTGGGATCATGTCTCTGAGGGTTTTACTTGAGACGAGTATTTTTTTCCTCCACGCGTTAATGATACACAAAAGTGTTATTATGCGTTATCTATCCTACTAATGACAAATGATCTTATTACTCAAAATCAGTCGACGTCATCTTGAACTGAAATATTAATAATTCAACTAATTATTTTTATAATCATTGTAACTTTTCTGTAGATAATGGCAACTATCTAACTTAAATTCTTATTATTTCGTTTATATTATGTATATAGCTAAATGATTACGGCAAATTTATAATTTGTATGTGGTGTCGTACATTCGGCAAACTATTGGGACTGTATGTTTGTATTGAAGAAAGCAATTTTTGAACTTTTTAACCACTTCCCGTGATGTCTGTAGCCATTAATAAATCACGAAAATGTCACGTATCCTAATGAAATAGAAAGTCGGAGAACTATTAAGACTGCTGGTAATATTTTAGTTTTGAATATCTGTGAATTTGCTTTTTCATCTTCGTGAAATTACTATCTTATAACCCACGTAACTTCCTTCGGATTACGTTTTTTCAGAATATACAGCCAATGTTTTCAGTAATGTAATAAGATTTTCTTTCATATTTAAACATTTTAAGTTCAATAATAGGTGCAGTGTCCAATAGACTTATTTACAGTTTTGACTGTAAATTGTTCATCGAAAAATAAATTTTTCACTAGTATTTGGCGAGGAAGGAAACCCATTTGTATAACAGGATGAAACAATGCCAGAAGGACGACAAATGACTATAGACACTGGAAGTACGCCAGGCCAAAAATCGCAGATGGGAAGAACAAGAATGTAGGTCAACAGCACGAGCAGGGAAAATAATGAAATAATAAATTAAGAAAAATAGATGGTTCGGTAAAGAGTAGTAAGGAATACTTACTTATGGTTGGGTATAACACGAAGTCGAAAGTTGAAAGTCATAGTTGAATGGGCTAGAGTATTGGACGTAGATGTACTAATAGAAATGGATAAAAAGATTCAAAAAGTCGTGTTGGAGTAAACATTCTGCTGAAAACTTTAGGTAAATGTATATTAATAAATAATAAATAAATATAAATTTATATGTTAAAATTGCTGAATATTACCAATGAGAGTTTCAAAATTGAAAAACGTGAATTTTTGGTGCATTATGCTAATTTATTTCCAGTACATATTATAAAAAAGAGGTAAAGTGAAGGAGACGAAATAGAAACATGTGTGATTTACGCAAACGAATTTTTATTTCACGTTATTTGAAGGACTTCCGGTTAATGTACTAAGACACCTTGTTAATTTGACACAAACACGTAGAAAATACACCAATTTTTATCTAGCTAGGTCTGCCTCGTACAATACGTATCTGGTCATACTATACGGTGAATGAAACTGTCGCGTAAGAAACATATTAACCTCGTATGTTTTAGAATTCTGCTTCGTGATTTGTCCTAAACGTTTAGGTGGGTAAACATTAAACTTTCAGGACTTCAGAATATGAAAGTAAAACGCGAGATGTTTAAAGCTCAGACGTGCAAAATCGCTACGTATTCCGAACGTATACATGCCTGGTGACATATTCCCTAGTGCTGAGAGGAAGGAGATTAATAGGAGTATGATAAAATGATATATAATAGTTATTTATGACGCGAGTGGTGAAAGTGACATTTTTGCGAGTAGGAAATGTTGGGACGCCCGGCCGATAGGCCGAGTGACGCCATTCTAAGAGCAAAATAAATCACTTTTACCACGCGTGTCATATACTTTTTTAGACAACTTTACTGACTTCCCTTTTATTTTTATTCAAGTATAGATATGGCCGAGGTGGCTAAGAGCGAGTACCGACTCAACGCTTCGGTCCGAAAGGCCGAAAGGTCGTGTGTTCGAGTCCCGCCTAGGGCATGGTTGTTTGTCCTTTGACTAGTATGTGTTGTCGCGGAGGGCCTCGCGTTCTGATGACCCCAGATCAGAGGAACCCGCAAATGTGTTGGTCTAGTGTATGATCAATATGCGTCCCATCGGGACGTAAAAGGGTTACCGGCTGTTGGCTGGATAAAAGCCCTAGAATAAAACAGTATAGATAGCTTGAATTCACTCGCTGTCTGTAGGAGAATTTTATCAGCCAGCTGCTTTCTTTGGTAGTTTTTCGTGGTTCCTTCGATTAACACCAGGCGAATGCTGGAGCAGTACCCTAACAAACGGGCTACGGACCGCGCTCGATTTTTCCTTCCTCTTCCTTGTATCTTCTTCGCTTTGCACACAGTTATACGATTATCTGCTCTACACCACCACATCTGTCGGGAGCTTAGAGCTTGTCCCGGCGGGGGCGGTGCCCCGCTGGACGGAGATACCTGGTTGGGGAAAACTCCGCAAACCGGCGGGTAGATCTGCGCCGAATCTCGCCCACCAGCGGGGGAAGATTACCGCATCCTCCCGCGATATGTGCTACACTTACGGGACTAACGACAATAGCAGTTGACGCGTTCGGTATCCCTAATCAAACAATCGGTCAATTCAAGTATACACATCCCTTAATTGGGTATCTTGTTCCATTAAGATACTGTCGTAACTTGCGTTAAAAGCTGAACATTTAGCAGTCTATGCATACCTTTAACATAACTGCCGATGCTAGTGGATGTCTAAAACACTTTTTTCTACAACTGCATGGAAAAGACAACTTCTTTGCATCGCTAGCAGTACGTGAACTTCGTCATTTTTTAATCGCCATTAAAAAAATATCGTTGCCAAGACAACTACCTTGTTACCGTGAAAAAAGTCTTTTTTGCACGGTTTTAGAATACTTTTTTGCACGTTTGGTTCTGGGCTACGGACTTACAAAATATTACGAAACTATTTGTATTATATTTTATGCTGTTGTAGAAAAAATGTTGTTCATATTCCGTGTGTAAAGTTTCCGCCTTTTTCATGGTCTCGATTGAGACTTTTTGCCTTGACCTACGATCTCGGCAAAAAATTTCAATCTCGACCATGAAAAAAACGGAATCTTCACACACTTAATATGAAAATAACTATTACGAGATTTAACATGTCCTATTTTCACGCGAAAGATTACATTAGAACCTATCAGCATTCACCAATATACTAATAACGCACTTGATGGGAGAACAATTGGACAATGTGAGACAATACGATCAATGGTCTCTAGTTATTCTTAGGAGATGCGGCATTTTTTATCTTGGGAAATATTGTGAACCTCTTCATCATACTGTTTTATAAAATATTTAATTACTACTATTATTATTAATTATTATTATTACTATTATTGTTTAATATTATTTTTACTTTTATTATTAAATATTATTTTATTTCAAATAAGTGTACAAGAAAGTTAGTTGCCGTCACAGTCGCCACCAGCGCTGCGTTCGTAACCTGACGAAAAGATGTCTCCCCCCGCGCTTCAGCGGGGCGTGGGCGCCCATTCATTCCCCCTGGCGGCCTTTGTTTGCGCAGCGCTATCTGCCGGCGCGAGCCCCGGCGCATGCGCAGTCAGGCCCGCGCTCTGCATATTCATGCGCCGCCGCCGCTGGCGCTCTCTGCCCGCCCGGCACGCACTGCGCCCGGCTCTTTTTACTTCCCCGCTACGCAGTAGAGAGAATGGTATGTAATGCTGGCGCTAAAGGAGGGATGAATTGTGAATGTACTGGATTTTAAAAGTGTATTTTCAATGCAATGGTTATTTAAGCAGCGGAAAGATTTTGAAGGTGTCAAAAATACAACCAAAATTTTTTAAAGCCATATTTAGGGTCACATTTTCGTATGCTTGCGTATTTCTAACACTTTTAGGTCATACACTGCCGGGGCCTACTAATGACCACAGAAGTAGACGTGCCCGGAAAAACTAAAATTTCAATGAATCAAAAATATCGACTGAACGGTTTAGGCGCTAGCGTTGACCATAGACGGGCGGACGGACGGGCGGGCGGACGGACGGACGGACGGACGGGCGGACGGACGGACGGACGGACGGGCGGACGGACGGACGGACGGGTGGACGGACGGACGGGTGGACGGACGGACGGGTGGACGGACGGACGGGTGGACGGACGGACGGGTGGACGGACGGACGGGTGGACGGGTGGACGGACGGGTGGGTGGACGGACGGACGGGTTTACCAGAGCCCCGGCAATAAGAGTTTTTCTGGCTAAAATTCGCCGTTTTCCGGCACACGATTACACAACATTCTCATCTTATGAAGCATTCGTGAGGCGAGAAAGTAAAAGTGTGGAAGCGGATGGAGGAATGGGAGTTTAAGTGTGCCTGCCAAGAGCGTGGGGGCCCGCGCGGGGCCGGAGCGCCGCGTCGAGCAGTGACGGATGGGCCTCGCCGTGTTAACGCTCGTCCGCCGCCGCGCGCTGCGAGGTTCTGCCGCTCCGATTGAGCGCGTGGGGTCGCGAACGCCGTCGGCTTCTTCTCCGCCAATGGAAGCGCTCAAATCGAAACGAAGCCATTCACAGGCGTGACTTAGGGGCCCGGCAGATCGTGTTCCAGTACTTTGACTATTCTTGGATTTTCACAATTGTATATATTTTAAGGGTGGATGCGTTGATTGATTGATTGATTGATTGTTGATTGGCAGATCGTATTCCAGTACTTTGAGCATTCTTGGAATTTTCACAATTGTATATATTTTAAGGGTGGATGCGTTAATTGATTGTTGATTGGCAGATCGTATTCCAGTACTTTGAGCATTCTTGGAATTTCACACTTGTATATATTTTAAGGGTGGATGCGTTAATTGATTGTTGATTGGCAGATCGTATTCCAGTACTTTGAGCATTCTTGGAATTTCACACTTGTATATATTTTAAGGGTGAATGCGTTGATTGATTGATTGTTGATTGGCAGATCGTATTCCAGTACTTTGAGCATTCTTAGAATTTCACAATTACATATTTTAAGGGTACATTCGTTGATTGATTGATGATTGATTCCTGGTGCGTCAACAGCTAAGGTCATTAATCCGTTAGTGTAGTGCATGTTTTTCCTTGGGAGACGGCGGTTATCCCTCTCTAGATGGCGATACCTACCCGATCATATCCCACCAGCGGGCCACCGCCCCAGCCGGGACAAGCTCTAAGCTCCCGACCCGTCTCCCGGCATGTGTGGTAGTGTAGTGCATGTTAGTGAGTGTGTAAGTAAGGGACGAAGATAGAACGAGAAAGAGGAAGTAAAGATCACGCTCGGTCCGTTGCCCGTTTGTTAAAGTATCACTCCGGCATTCGGCTGGTGTTGATGGGAGAAACCATGGGAAACTACCAATCAGAGCAGCCGGTCACTATAATTCTGCTCCAGACACTGACTGAATACGACCTAGCTGAAAGGAGAGGGGGTCATTGTCTTCCAATCCGGAGCTTCGTTACTACTTGAAGTTTTGGTATTGGAGCTCGTGATTGGATGACAATGACCCCCCTCTCCTTTCATCTCCAAGTTGAAGTGCCACTGTGCTTAAATCGGAGCCTATCTAAACGCGCAGGGGGTTCCGAAACAGTGCTGGGTGACTCAGGCATCCCGCGCGCCCAGCCACGGGTTTAGAGGTTTGGGCAGGTAAACATTCCCAACTCTGAATCCGAAGTGAAAACATAATTAACATAACATAATTGGAACCGAACTGCCTCCCCCCACGGGTCGATAAGCCGGCCCCAGGAATTCGCCACCGCAGCCGGGCTCTCATGGCTTCAACGGACCCGCAGTCATTCAGCAGTCATGACTGTCCTGAAATATGCTTCAAATATTTTTATAAAACTGAAAGATGATATCTTTCGTGTTGTTCGCTTTATATAATTACTAGCAAAATACCCGGCGTTGCCTGGGCTTTCTTCATATTCAACTGCAGTGCCTCTGACCGGGAGGTCCTAGGTTCGAGTCCTGACGGCGGCAGGATTTTCGGCACTAGCTTTTCAGTTAGGTCGAATTCAGTCCCTGTCTGGACGATAATTCTAGCGACCGGCTGCTCTGATCGGTAGTTTTCCGTGGTTTCTCCGGTCAGTACCAGGCGAATGCCGGAGCAGTACCCTACCAAACGGGCCACGGACCGCGCGCGATCTGTCCTTCCCCTTGCTTGTTCTATCCTCTCTCCTCACACACACACACACACACACACACACACTTACACTAACATGCATTACACTACCACATATTCCGGGAGACCGGTCGGGAGCTTAAAGCTTGTTCCGGCTGGGGCGGTGCCCCGGTGGTGGGAGAGTCCTGGTTAGGGGGAAACCCCTCTAGCCGACGGTAGGTCGGTGCCGGATCTCGCCATCCAGCGGGGGAAGATCACCGCCATCTCCAGAGGAGAAAAACATGCCCTACACTTACGGGACTAATGATCTCAGAAGTTGACGTGTCCGGATTCACTAATAAACCAACCAACCTTCCAGCTTGTGACCTTGAAGGGCCACTGTGTTTAAATCGGAGTATATGTTTGAAATCTTTCAAGCTTCTCAAAACCTTAAAGGAAAGCTTTATTGACGTAGCTGGCCGCTTCTCGTCTTTTCTAAGAAATTACGTCGCAGAGGAAATGTGACGCATGGGTACTGAGTCAACCTGCGCCTCTTTCCATTACTGCTCCTTGACACGCAGCTCGCAGCACATGACGAGCCAGGGGCGCAGAAAGCGATTTTAGTTTCAATCACATACTATCGGAGGAGTTATTTATGTTCTTTCATTGAGTATATTATATTCACATTATAACATTTCTTAGTTTGTTTCTGTTTAATTTAAAATAAAATATACTTCTCTGAAGTGTCATTAACGATTCTTCAGTTGTATAATATATGTATTTTGTGAATTATGATACTACATTTATATCACATGGTAAATTTTTTGCAATATTTTATGTTATATTCTAAAAATGTTTTATTAGTACAGAAGAGTTTCTTACCTAGACGTGACGATATAACAGAAAAAACACCATTCTGTTCAAAGTGTGAAGCTAGTATACGAGTATATTCGTTAAACACATGAAGTACGTTTGTAGTACAAGTTGATTGAATAAACAAATTCATAGAAATTAGAAAATCAATCGTTGGTTCTATATTCTGTATAAAAACGTCAGAAAGGGGTATTTTTTACCGTTTTCTTGTCCTTTTTACTGTAGAATGACTCGAGTCACCTCGAACTTCTCAATCCGTTACGAAAGATGGCGCATCTCCTCCTGGGTTATGACGTCATCAGTTCGATTTTTTCAATGTACGCATCTCCATCGTCCCCGTCACGCACTTTTCTCTTATCATCGTGCATCTTTTTCTTTGTTTCTCCCGCCTTTTATCATTTTAATCAAGCACTGCACAGGAATTCATACTTCAGACACGCAATCACGATACGCACGCAACACAGTAGCATGCACAGGAATTAAGAGAAAGAGCTTTCCTTTCAACTGGAACTGGTTTCACCCAAGTTCTTGCTTTAAGGATACCTTAATAGACACCCACCCATTGGAGATCTTCCACGCACTCCAATGTCGTTCCTTCCATCTACCTTTGTTTTGGTAAGGTATTGTTGTGTCATCGTTTAGGACTTCTATTATTAAAACATTTATGAAGTCTTAGTGATGGTTTCGCCTTTCAACGTATATCGGAAGGTTGAACCAGGGCAACTATGTCTGTAGGAAACCGTAGGAGTTTATACAAAGCAATTACGCATGGAGACGATTTCGAATCGTTTTGTAAACGATTGATACATTTGGTAAACGAAACTGTCATTTATGGTTAAGAAAGGTTCTAACAATAAATGCTTTCAGTAATAAAACAACAGTTTTCCTAAACAAAGAGGGAAACATCTACGCTGAGGTAAGTTGTTAACTCCACCTTTTTCGTGTATTGTAAGCGTCGGCATGCGTCTGTTAGAAAAATGGGTGATAAGTGAATGCGGAACTAGAAACAGCTAATTGTAGGCGTTTTGAAGCCGAGAACGGCTTGAACCTGCGCGAACTTATATCTGCATTGTATTGTGTGAGTGTGTGTATCAAGATGAAGCGAAGATGGAAGTCTCCAGAGAGTCGTCATCTGTCATTTTATTATTGGCTTTGGTTGTTTTACAAAATCATGCAGAAAAAGATAGCGCAATATTTTTTTAAAAAGAAAAGATAACAATACTACACCTTAGGAATGACCCCATAACATTATTCACAGATATTCTGTTATTCTCACTTACAGATACAGAGAATAAAATTTTCTCATTCCTCTGGGAACTGCCTTTTCAAATCTTAAAAATTGTTTTATATTCCAATGTATTAAAATACGTGCGTTGTCAATTATAACACTGTAACACAGGTATGTTAAAATTTGAATTATATGTATAAAATCTTAAACACCGAACAACTCGATCGAATTTATAATCCTCTTACAATTACAAGCATTGAAAAGATAATCTTCAAACATTTTCGAAACGTCTGTAGTCCGTTGTAGATAGTGAAAATGAAAATGAACCTGGATTAACTTGTGTAGATTCATTCATCCCTTTGAACTAACTCAATTTATTCTCGTATTTTTCTTCATTATTCATTTCTTTTCTCGTCTAATAATTATTGTGATGATAAATAAATAGCCGACAACTCCGGGATATTTCATCTACTCTTTAACTGACTTGTTTTTGTTTTATTTCAAAACAGAATGTACTCCATGACGAGATCCTTTACGTAGTCTACGATATAAATCATGAATATTATTAATTAAATGTTGAGTTTTGTTACTTTGGTTTGTAAATTGCCTCATATTTGAGAAAAAATATTGCGTGTTTGTATATGACGCGGGTTTTTGATTATTGCGAATGACATGAATTTCAAAACCTGTGTGTAAAATCCATTGGTTTATAATTAAATTTACTGGACTCGTTGGGAACACCAGTCTTTCGCAATTCTCATTTCAAATATTATTTCTCTGCAAACGCTTTGTCTCTTCTCGTTTTTGCGTCAGCACCCAGTAATAATAGAACTGACTACGTCATTGTTCTAAAATCAATACAAACCGTATTCTGGTGGAATATTATTGGTTTAATTCTGGGAGACCTGTATATTAAATAGTGCATGTTCAAAGCAGTGTCGAGAGAAATGTGGGTTAGGGAACGAATTTTTTTACGAAATGGATGTGTTGAGTTTGATAAAATATTTTCCAAGTGAATGACACCGCGTTTATTCAAATAATAAAACATATAGTTATTAAGCCCGTGAAATGATTTCTGCACGATCCAGATTGAGTTATTATTTGCAGAGGCCGGATTATATACCGATCTACTTTTATTTGCTTTTGTCATTTAATGAAACGTCAGTATGTATATAATAATAATAATAATAATAATAATAATAATAATAATAATAATAATAATAATAATAATAATAATAATAATAATAATAATATTTATTATTATTATTATATACTTAATTATTATTCCTTTGCTCCACAAGAAATGTATTTCAAGACACGACTTGTCAGTACAAATATCTGGCGCCTCCATAGAGAACTTCCTCATGTTAGGTTCTAAACGACCTTTTTGTGTAGTCTTCCAATAAAGATAGTTATGGTGATGTTTTCACTTTTTGATCCTTCATTATACCTCACTCAAGGCTTCAAAAACTTCTGCCAACCCTTCGTGACTACATCATTTGCTGATAAAATCGCATATACTATCTCCACTCGCCTACAATCTGTTCATATTGTTGAACTCAACAGTCAGTGGCTGGTATTTTATTTTTTCAGCAATATATGACAGTACGTTGTCATCTTTAAAAACTGAAACATCAGTAATCATAGATGTTCTTTTTTATCACATAAAACTATGTCTGGTCTGCTTGTTTCGACCGTCCTGTCAGTTTTAATTGTACTGTTCCACAGTATTCGTTCTGGTGATTACTGAATCCTTGCTCAGAATGACACTTATAATAAAGTTGCTCTTGTTCTGCAAATTGATATATTTTTGCAAGTGTTTGATGAATAACTTAAGCTACGTGTTTAAGACGCTGCTAATATTTAGTTTGCACCAAAGATGGATAACCATTTCATATATGTTGGATTGATTCATTGGTACTGTTGCATAATATGCATTTCGTATCAGTCTTTCAGCTCGAAACACATTTTTGATGTTTTATGGTTTTAATCACTTCATACCGTATGGAGACGACTAATCTCTCTGTTTCTCTATAAAGACTCGTTATTAGCAGCCAGCCAATCTGCAGACCATTTCAGGTCAGTATAGTTGCTATAAACGTGCGTTGCCATAAACCTGTCATGTAGTTCTTTTGTCTGCCAGACGTTAATTCGATCTTCAGCTGTTATGTAGAGGAAATCACTTTTCCCTTAGGGTAGACTTAATGGGCTGATATTTTTATTAAATGTGCTGATATTAGAGGAAAGTACCCAAACCCGGGCCTGGTTTCTAATGCGAGACCCTTCCTTTCCTGCTCTGTAGAGTGCTATTGCCTGTTGAAAAGTACTAAAATTATAGTTCTTTGCAAGATCGCAGATCAGTTAAGCGGTAGCACCATTTCCACTTGTTTTCAGACAGCCAGACATTAATGTGAACAGTAAAAAACAACGTTCTTTCAAGTCCTTATTCTCAGTTGACGGATTTTGATACTTCATCGGACCGGTAGCGGTAGCTCAGTGCATCAACTGATGTCACTGCAGCGCCTCTAACCGGGAGGTCCTAGGTTACACTCACCACGGCGGCAGGATTTTCGACACTAGCTTTTCAGCTTGGTCGAATTCAGCTGCTGTCTGGAGGAGAATTCTAGCGGCCGGCTGCTCTGATCGGTAGTTTTCCGTGATTTCTCCGATCAACATCAGGTGAATGCCGGAGCAGTACCCTACCAAACGGGCCACCGACCGCGCGCGATCTGTCCTTCCTCTTCCTTGTCCTATCCTCTCCCCTTACACACACACTTACACTAACATGCACTACACTACCACATTTTCCGGGAGACCGGTCGGGAGCTTAGAGATTGTCCGGACTGGGGCGGTGCCCCGCTGGTGGGAGAGTCCTGGTTAGGGGGAAACCCCACTAGCCGACGGTAGGTCGGCGTCGGATCTCGTCATCCAGCGGGGGAAGATCACCGCCATCTCCCGAGAAAAAAAATGCACTACACTAACGGGACTAATGACCGAAGCAGTTGACGCGCCCGGAAACACGAAAAAATCAATCAATCAAAATGCTTCATCGGTAAGCCGTCTAACCATTACATTATTTTAAAGGGGATGTTACACGCTATTGATGTAGGGTAATGTAATTTATTTTACTTGCCTTGTAAATATGTTATTGCCATATTTGGAATATAAACATGCTGATGTCTAACCCGAGCTTCAAAAAGGTTCCTAACGCGGGCTCCCAATTTTTCGTCTTGTAAAATAAAAACAATTAAGGTTTTGGCACTGCTTATACCTTAGTAGGCTAATTAAAAGCAGGAGCCTACTCTTAAACCCATCAGTTCGAGAGTACAAGAATGAGAAAGAGGTCAAGAGACATTTTCAGAATTTAATCCCAGAGAAATCAAAAATAAAAAGATTTAAGAGAATTCTGATGTTAAACAAGAGGCAAAAGGAGGATTACACCTCCAGCAAAGAATCGAACATGTCCTCTGGCTATTCCGATTTGAAAGTTCCACCAGGGTTATCTTCCTTCCCAGGTTAAGAAGATGCAGAAAACATCTTTTGTAGTGTAAGTTTTTCAGAGGGCTGAAGGAGAACTGTGGATGATGTGCATGTACTGTACATTCTGGGCTCTTGTAGAAATGTGCGGGGCGGAAAAAGATGCTTATATATGTGATTTTTGTTGCACTTTACTATGCAGACTATGAGCAAGACATATAAGAAAATTTCTTATGTATAAGATGTTAAACTTGTATTTTTGTAAAATTATATAAAGTTTAATCTATTTGCAGTTATTTCATTTATTTTTACTCATTTTTTGATTGTTTGCGGGGACATTACGAAACCTTTTTTTAAAAATCCACAAAATGTAATATTTATGAGAAAAATATTTATTCTTAAGTTGATTGGTTAAAAATTTTAAGTAGAATGTAACTAAACGCTGCATGGCAAATATTTTGATTTAATTGTGAAGAAAATTGGATTAAAAAATATTCGAGAACAAAACGGAGGCTCAGGATTTGGTACATTCCTCGATTATTATTATTATTATTATTATTATTATTATTATTATTATTATTATACAATACTATTATTATACAATATTATTATTATTATTATTATTATTATTATTATTATTATTATTATTATTATTATTATTATTATACTCTGGATGTTGTCCCAGGATTGAAGTGACCTTACGGGCTTTTGCCAAGTGAAGGCCCTTTCCGATTTTGATTTTGGAGTAGGATATATGTATTAGGCGTGAGTCACACTGCTATCCAGAAACTTCCTATTTTGCATGTGTTGAGGATTGTAGCTTTTTGTAATTCTATATACAATGATTTTGTCAGGTTTAACTGTTGTAGGCTATTATACAAGGTTTTTGGGATGACTCCATTTGTGGATACAATGATGGGTACCGTGTAAACTTTCTCCATTTTCCATAGCTGTTTTATTTCTATTGCTAGTTCAGTATACTTGGAAATCTTTTCCATATGGAAGGGCTGAAGGTTGTGTGTATTTGGGATTGCGATATCTATTAAGTAGGTGATTTTATTAGTTTTATCAATTAATGTGATGTCTGGCCGATTGTGTGCTATTGTTTTGTCTGTAATTATGGTTCTATCCCAGTATAACTTGCAAGCAGAATTTTCCATTATTGTTGTTTGTGTGTACCTGTAATATGGCTGCTTGATTTCCAGAAGATTCCAGTTTAATGCAATCCTTTGGTGAAGAATTTTGGCTACCTGGTCATGTCTGTGTTTGTAGTCTGTGTGGGTAATTATTTTGCAGCCGGATGTAATATGCTGAATTGTCTCACTGGACAGGTGACATCTTCTACATAAATCATTTTCCAGTGCTGGGTCTTTAATGATGTATTTGCGATAATTTTTTGTATTGATAACCTGGTTTTGAATTGCTGTCATGAACCCTTCTGTTTCAGCGAACAGGTCGCCACGGGAAAGCCAGGCGTTCGACGCTTCCAAGTCGACATGGGGCTGTTCCAGATCGTGGCGATGTCTTCCATGGAGTAGTTTTTGTTTCCATGACTGATATTTATCAGGTGGTTCAGTTGCAAGACTTAAGGTGTCCCTATTATAGTGATGCAAGTTAAGTGGTGTGTGTTTGTTATCTGCTAGTACTATTGCTTTATGCAGGGGCGACTCCTTTTCCTGGGTGACAAATTATTATTATTAACAAATTGCTCTATACAGTTGAGTATTACTTGACATAAAATTTGCAAAACGTAATTTCTCTTCGTGCTCACAACAAAGTGCTTCCAAAAATAATGTAGGCAGACTAGTAGTCTGCCTACATTATTTCGCGATAAATATCATCTCTGTATTGAACTATGTGGATGAGGAAGCCGATGTTTGGTGGATGTCGTTCTCAATTTCCAGGGAGAGCTCGTTTAAAGGTATTTTTCCATTTTATCAATCCAAAGGTGTAAGTTGCTATAGAAACAATCTATTGTTGTTAATTTTTTCCTTGATTTGAAATTCATCTCTTGAATTTTATTTACTCGGGATAGAACTTTCTTTTGTATCTTATTTCGAACGTAATAATAATAATAATAATAATAATAATAATAATAATGTATTTTTCTACATGACAATAATGTTTGTATTTCTTAAATTCACGACTGAAGATCTTAGGTGCCGGTTAACTATAAAATTTACTCCATTTTGCAACGAGCTTCGTAAGAGAGAGAAGACGTAGTTCCTGTAGGTGTCTCTTGCGCAAAATACTGCTATTGGCTGTTCCCAATAAAGCGTTGTCTTGTACTTTCAAGTCTTTTGAATTACTGTGGAGTTTAAACAACATTTAGCGGAATAAATCTTACAATGCCTCTAGTCGTATTCTTTGGGGCAGATTTACTGACCAGCATTAGAGAAGGGTCATATTGAGGACTGACCACATTCCATAAAAATAACAAATTATTATAATAAATTAAAATTATTATTATTATTATTATTATTATTATTATTATTATTATTATTAATTATGTTTGACTGTTCAAAGAATTGCCTGCCTCAGCCGTAAATCGAACCCTGATCTCTCGATTTACTTTTGTACAGCTCTCCGTTTTGCATCCGGGTTTGATTCCCAACTAGGGCAGTCAATTATTTGAACAAATATAATTTATAATAATTAATTATGCTAAGTAGGTATGGGGTTACAACAGTAGTTGGTAGTTGTGAAATGAGAAAAACATTTATTCGCAATTGTTAAGATTACAACTGTGACCCCGAGACAAAATGTAAATTATTATTATTGTTATTATTATTGTTATTGTTATTACTATTTGTGTTATTGTTATTAATATTGTTATTATAGTTATGTTTGTTATTATTGTTATTTTTGTTATTATTATTGTTATTATTATTATTTCTAACAACTGTCAGTTGTGTCAGTATTGTGCCCCTTAAATGACTGCAGCGCAGCAGCGCTTCCAAATGCCGTAATTGATTTCCCTTCTTCTCCCTGCGGCCTCCATTAACATCAGTAATGAAGTGTTCTCGCGGTGATTTAATCGGAGAAACCAGGGACGTCAAGAGGCGGTAACTCCTCTTTTATCGTCACCTGGGGTTATAAGAGCAGCAGCGAGCTTTTTGCTACGAAAATACTCTCTGCGCTGAAAATTATCTCCGTTATAATTTAATTTTTTTGACTCTTCTCAGATTAATTGGCCTTTTTGTTGTCGTCAATCTCTGCGTTTTAGACACAAAATACTGATTATTTAATTAGATTATAAGAAACTGTAACAGTCCAATTGTAATGTTTTACTTTTGTGATAATTGTAGTAAATATCTAAAAATATCCTAAATGTTTTGAGAGTCAACGAGTATGTTATATACGTATTCGTTAGCCATAGGGAATTAAGAGTAATTGTGGTAATCATTTATGCGTATTATTTCCTGGTGAAATACTTGTTAATTTTATAATATTGAACAATTTAATGATCAAAAGTAGAGAAATTAATTATGATTGAAGTAAATGAATCTATAGACACAGCTGTGATTCTCAAGTTATAGGATGTTTAAAAATGTCAGAGTCGATGTAAATAATGTTGATTAATTTTTTAATATTACAGAGAAAAATCTAGAAAGTAAATGAATCAACGCTCTTTTCTCTAAAAAAAACAACAACAACAAATAAACAATGTTTACATTAAGTAGTATTTTATGTAAGTGATTTGCTTTGATTTTAAATGAATTCTTCTTATTAAATAACATGCAAAATGTGTCCAAATTGGCAAAGCATAGACATTCAATTTCTCTCAAAAAATTGAATGTCTAGATCAGACCTTGACTGACATTTCTTAATGAAATTATTGATCATCTGTCTCAAACAGAGCCATACAATCACCTACTCTTTCCCTCCCACTCTGTGGCTCTCTCTGGATCGTTATCTCTTCCCATCTCTCTCCTTCCCTCTCTCTCTCTCTCTCTCTCCCACCCACTTGCTGTCTCTGTCTCTCGCTCGCTCAATCTATCGCACTCTAATTCTCCCTCAGTCTATCTCTCGCTCGTGACTGACATTACACTATCCCTCTTCACTGAAGCACTGCAGCCTGGTTCCAGTTCTAATTTGATATTTACATACGATGATATTTAGTCAAATCTCTTCCATAGAATTGGGGCTAGCATGGCTTGCTACAACCGGGAGGTCCGAGGTTCGATTTCCCAGCGATTAAGGGAAATTTTCACCTTGCGATTCCGTCTGGAACAGGGTGCACACAACGTCCTGAGAACCAATTGGGGTCATCATCGGTCCTAAATGTGGGGTCATCATCGGTCTAGTCAATCGAGACAGGGGTTAACTGGAGTCCATGCGCTGACCACGCATCTCCTGTGCGAGCCTCTTCTGTTTTAGAGGCGCTACTCTAACACTTTATTGCATAGTAATTCAGTTGTAACAATGTTTTTCAGGTCATAAACGCATTCTAACGATTTAATTATGAACTATTTTATATTACAAGTGAAGTAAGTGATGCGTTTATGTCACCTCCATGCATTGTTAGGCGGTAAACGCGGTAAGATAACGAGATGTGATAGAAATCTAGTGGCGTCGTGAATCGGAACTTCCTGGTAACACACACTGTTTCCGTAAATCAGAAATGAAACGTTTTTAGGAAAATATCAAACTAAAATTCGAATGATACTTATTTTATTGACATGCTGGATACGTATTTTAGCACATAAATGATTTGAAAAATAAGTAAATTTTTTAAAGTCGTGAAATATAGCACATTTTGTTGGAGGAGTAACACAATTTAGTTTTGTGTTTTTCTCTAGTAATATTTACTTATGCATTTTTTTATTATTTTTCTCTTCATTAAAATTAATAAATGTAATGAAAAATAATTATTGCAAGTAAAACTAAAAAAAAATCACGCAATAAAGGGCTAAGAAGGGACCACTTTGACACGCCGGGAAACAAATGAACGTCATGTAGGGTGATGACATTGCATGCGATAGTGATGAAGCCATTTACAAATGAGCTCACTGTAAACGAACGCACTGACAAAATGAGTGCATGGACTGCAGTTATGTTGCCAGCAATGGCTAAGCAGTAGTTGTCAAAGCGATCCCTTCTCATAGTAATCTCTCTAGAAACAGACGGGGCAACCGACTCGATCTGCCTTAAGCCTTCATGAGTTGACGCTCCAAAGATGATTTTTAGTCGAATTCTTGTGCACAAAATCCGACAGGAAACGTTCTGATGCAGACAAGAAGATTTTATGTACCTGCCTAACACCTGTGCATTTGTACCGCCTGACAATCAGAGGCAAATTCGCATGCATAACTCTGTTATTTGTGATTTCCCACTATATATGTTCATTGGCAAAACGTGATCATTTTCTACCACACCATATGTCCTACAAGAAGGTAACATTTATTACGAGCCACCTGTAGAGAAAATGCTCTATGGAAATGAACCCTGACACTCTGCCTTGAGGACAAGATAGAAAACGCATCCCGTGGGAGCGGTGATTCCTTCTTGAAAACACTAGTTGAGCATCCGCCAGAAATTAATTCAAGGAGAGAGGGTACCATAAAATGGGTCAATTGATCGATTTTCGTTTTTTTGGCTTAATAAATAGATACAATTTTTTTCCTTCCAAATACATTTATAATTTTCTTCTAGGACATTTGGACTTTCTTTTAACTCCTATTTAAATGTCATAGTGCGCATGAGCCACGCCCCCTTTTTAGACACCGTACATGAATGGCTTTTTTTTGTCGTAATTTTAAACGCATGTTGGGTTTTTAATGAGTTAATGAAACCTTCTCTTGTTCATACGTTGGTAGCAGTGTTTTTTTTTTCACCAAAGAAAATAATCCAGAATACGGACCGGGAATATTCTAGTAGAACAGTGGCAAGTACAGGCTTTTGCAAATGGCTTTTACCGAAAATGTACTTATTTTGTAATTAATCTACCTTTTCTTAGAAACTATTATTCGTAATTTATTAAAATTTACTGGATAAATTCTTTGGGAATAATTTGAAATTTTTATTTAAACATTCTTCATTAATAAAAAATAAAATAAAATAATGTTCGTACAAAAATGCTGAAGTATTAGGGCAAAAGTTATAACTGAAAAATTCTAATTATTATTTAATCGACTGGACAATGTCAAAATAATAAACAAGATTTTATCTTGAAGTGTGCGAATATCAACATTTTCTAGTTAACTATTATCTAGAAAACTATTATCTAGTTAACTATTATCTAGTAGCAAATTTAACATTGGTGGTACCCTCTCCCCTTAAGTCAGAACATGATAACTGCTTTGGAAATTAGACACGTGAGTGTACCGCATAGTATAGAGAGAAGGTATTAGTTTTCTCCACTGAAACGCGAAATCCGAAGACGACACACATATCGGCTTGCGGGTTTCCACCTCAAGGCATCTCCTCCAGGCGGAAACTCCAAGTTCTGAACTGGTCTGTCGACATGTGTAAGTTAGATTTGATATGAATGTGTGTGCGTGTGTAGGGGCTGAGGATGGAACAAGAAAGAGGAAGGGCAGATCGCGTGCAATGCGTGTCCCGTTTATTAGGTTACTACTCCGGCATACACCTGGAATAGCTCCAAGAAATTTCAGAAAATTACCGATCAGAGCAGCCGGCCGCGAGAATACCCTACCTCAGAGCGACTGAATTCGACGTACACTATCCGAACAATGCGCCTGAATAACGCAACTACAAGCGAAACAAGCGAATAACGCAGTTACAAGCTTGACGATGTAACCGTTTTTCCTATTTCAGCTCTCGGTCTGAGACCCTGACTAGACAAACGCGACTTCGCCGGGGACTTTTGTGGTTGTAAAACTGCATATAATTCCGAAGCAAACGCGAAGCAAACTTTGTGTAAAATGTAGGTTTGTGACGAACAATCATATATATGTAAAAGCTGCCCATGTTACTGCAATGCAATCAAAAATTTCAGTGGCCATATATAGACTGTTATAAACAACGATTTCTTTATAGATATTGTGCCTCTCTTTTTTGTGTATAGGTGTTTGTGAGGGACAACCATTTATGTGTGAAAGGTGAAACTAATCAAAGGTTCCATTGAGTATTTAGAATGATCTCTGATGTAGAGAGACTATAAGCAAAGATTCCTTTATGGAGATTGTATGCGTCTTGACGCGTCAAATGGTTTATTATTATTTTTTTGTTTTCAAGTTGGACATCTGGCTATAAAAAATTGTTTATTTTTTATTTTCAAGAGATCTTATTGGTTAATTATTTTTTTATTTTTTGGCAATGATAATTTAATGCGCAATCTTATTGAAGTATTATATCAATTCAATGAGGGATGAATGTATTTATTTAAATTTCGCCAACAAAGAGGGCCCAGTCCATATCCAATTCTTAGTTCTCCAAACAAAACGAAAACCAATTTAAAATACACCAAAATCACAAAAACGTTTCAATACCTACTATTCGAAAATCCACCACAATCGGTACAAAAACCCCTAGAAAATCAGGGGAGATGCATATGCGCTAAGCAAACAACGTAAACGACCCAACAGAATAAACGACCTCCAGAATTCTTAACGCGGTAGCGGTAGGCTCCGATCCACCAACGCAGCTGCTGCCTAAAACTCGAGACTCGAACCCAGGATGGACGGAATGCAACCACGTACAATGACGTACAAATTCCGGATTGTTAATAACGACTGGCGCTTTCGAGTTTTATCCGCCAACCCGCCCTTTGCTTTCAAGACCTTCTTCCTCCGGGGTCATTACGACATTCCGGGCATTCTTTTGTTCTCCCGGGCGGCCGCTAAACGGCGCGGCATGCTTCATCACAGAGGTTATTACAGGCGGGCGAGTTCTCAAAACGCCCGCGGGAGGCGAGGCAGCTGGCGGCGAAGCACGCGGCCCGGAATCTCCGGTTAAATTAATTTTCCGGTGAATATTAAACCTCCATCGGGGCGGAAGACGGGATGTGTGTGCACACTTTCCGGGACACGTTCCGGTCACCAGACGGGACGAGGGTGTTTATGAATTCTCACGGTTTCAAAACCTGGAGAGACTCTAAACCACAAAATCAAACGGTTGATTCATTGATGTTTCCGGGCGCGTCAACTGCTAAGGTTATTTGCCCCGTAAGTGTAGTGCGTGTATTTTCCTCGAGAGATGGTTCCTCGGTGATCTTTCCTTGCCAAAGGGCGATATCCGGTGCCGACCTACCGTCGGCTACCGTTGTTTCCCCTAACCAGGAATCTCCCACTCGCGGGGCAGCGCCCCAGTCGGGTACAAGCTGTAAGGTCCCGGTCGGTCCCCTGGCACACGATGCGGTCTATGTGGTAGTGTACTGCATGTTAGTCTACATATGTGTAAGTAAGGAGTGAGGATAGGAGAAGGAAGGGGTAGGGAAGATCGCGATTGGTTCGTAGACTGTTTGATAGGGTACTGCTCCGGCATTCGCCTGGTGTTGATCGGAGAAACCAGGGAAAACTACCGATCAGAGCAGCCGGCCGCTAGAATTCTCCTCCAGACAGCGACTGAATTCGACCTAGCTGACAAGCTAGTGTCGAAAATCCTGCTGCCGGCAGGACTCGAACTTAGGACCTCCCGGTCAGAGTCGCTGCAGTGACATCAGATTTGCCCTGAGCCCCCTCACCCGGTATGGTCACTCGACCTGTTGTGTAGGGAATATTTTGTTAATGCCCGATGGTGGCGGTGTTCCTCCTTCGCTGGATCCTCCGCCGACTTACACGTCGTCTGGGGGAAATTCTCCCCCTCGGTATCTCCCCCAGAGGGTCACTGTCCCACTAGGGTGATACCGAGGAGCAGAATCATTCGCTGCTCTGATCGGAAGTTTTCCGTGGTTTCTCCGATCGACATCAGGCGAATGTCGGAGCAATACCCTAACAAACGGACCGCGCGCGATCTTTCCTTCCTCTTCCTTGTCCTATCCTCACTCCCTACTTATATTCACTTAGACTTACATGTACTACACTACCGCAGATGTCGAGAGACTAGTCGTGAGTTTAAAGTTTGGCCTAGCTGGGGCGGTGCCCCGCTGGTGGGAGATACCTGGATGAGGGAAAACCGCTAACCGAGCGGTATGTCGGCGACTGATTTCACCATTCAACGGGCGTAGATCACTGCTCCCTCCTGTTATCAAACATGCACTTTACTTTCGGGACTAATGACTACAATTGACGCGCCCGGAATCGCGAAATAATCAAGCTATTCGGTAACTGCCCATCCTTCTAAGCTCTCAAAATACATTCCCCCATAATCGTGCACGTAAAATTTAATAATTGTAGGCCTTCGCGGAAAGAATATAAGGATAAAAAGGTGCCTCTCAATCTGCAAAGCACTAATCTCAGTCTTGTGTGTTCAGGACGCAATCTGCATATGGAGATGTGACGTGCGAGCGAGCATGAAACGAACTTTTTGAAGCCCAACTTTTATGTTCCGTTGCACGGAACTGCAAAGAATAGCCAGACAAAACCTAGGCAGACGGCGAGGCAATCTACAGAGAAGTTAATTTCATCTGTTAAATGCAGCGTAGTGCTAATCTGTGAATTTCACGTGAAAGGAATAAAAACAGAGAACGAGTAAGATACGCCAAACCTGCAGTTACATGCTTGCGTGCATCGAAAGCGGAAAAAAAAGGTGTTGCTACTTTGTGGATTCCAGCGTCAGTCGGGCACAAATAATGTGATCACTCAAGCGTAAAACTACAGTCGTAAAATTTCTTTCCTTTCTAAGAACGAAAAAAGTCACAGTTTTTGTGGCTGAATGAGATTCTGAGAGGGTTTTGAAAAGGTTTGAAGAATTTGAGAAAAGATGTAAATTACGACTGGTTAAAAATGAAAGAATAAAAATTATTTGCTTGTTAAGTTACTCCGAACTGTTTAAAAATATATTTATGTGCAAAAGTAAACAGACGTTAAGAACATAGTGTAATTTCATAACAAAAGAAAATAATTACCTCTCACGTAGTCCCGTGGGTTGAATACGAGTTATAAGATTGTTTTTAATAACTATCAAATATATTATTCCTATGTTTTGGAATTCACAGAATGACTCTTGCAGGAACGGAGAACTTGTTTTCAAAGTTACAGCATGAAATGACATGCTTTCTTTTGACGGCCACTTCTGAACTTCTCACGCGACTGTAAAAGTATGCTTTACTGAATTTTTTGAACTGTAAAACTGAAATTCTTGTGAATGACAAACTGTAAGAGGTCATGAGAAGAACAAATGAAAAATTATATTAAAAAAATGTGAAGAAAAGTATTTTCTGGTGCATAATTATATTTGTAGTCAGAAGTACTATGATACTACTATTGAAAAAAAACTTGGGCTGATTGCAGCCATCGTAGAGAGTAATTATTCACTGGTTTTTTGCTACAACGTAATGGCAGCAAGTCTTCATTTGATATGTGGACCATGTGTTGTATATACGTTGTCCCCTACCAACACATACGAATATTTCATTACCAGGGATGTTAGTAAATTTCTGGGTTCATAGGCATTCCTTAAGATTGAGATACCAATGTTACAGTGAAGACAACGAACAGTACATGAACTATCAAGCCCTAAAATATGCATGCAATTATGCACCACTATAAAACGGAGAAACATACCCGTTAACAATCAAAATTATTGAAATACGTCCTTTCAAATTTAACTATTTTTGTTTTTTGTTTTATTGATTTTTAAGATGTAGACAAGTTCCTTTGAAGCTAACTTGAACAAAAATATATTTTTTTTTGTAAATTTTCAAGCCATGAAAAGCGTATTTACAAAATGTTAGAAGCCGAGTAAATCTACTTAAAACATGAATTTGAATGGAATTCCTATCTGTAGTTATCAGCAATACTTAAAATTTTAATATTCAAAATGAAAATCTTCTTAGTTACTAATTGCAAACGTTTTATTAAAAATAATAGGAAGAAAAAACTTCCAGCTAGCCCTAGAGGTATAGTACTTAGCTTTTTAGCTTCCTAAACAGAAGTTTGAGAGTTTAAGCCCGGCTGGGGACGAGAGATTTAAAGGAAAAATCTTCAGCGTTTCATAACAAGCTTGTAGAGTGTAGAAGAATTCTCGCTAAATGCGGTAAAATCAAATCCCTCGACAACTCGTGTTCTAAGTACTCGTACAACCAATAATCTTTCGGGCAACGAACCAAGTACAGTTGACTGTGGCTGTGTTGGATACTGCCCGACAACATGTTTTTTAAAATTTATTGTTTCGTGGCTTGGGCCCTTATCAGCCGTGTGAGACTGTTATAGTGAATGATTTTCATAGAGTAGGTTTACATGATTATTATAAATGTGATTATTTCATTTAAAGAGTACATTACATCATATAAGGATAATAGTATTCAGTCGGCTTAAGGAGGGTTAAAATATTTTCTGGTCAGTTTTCTTACGTCAGTTATCAAACGTTTTCGATGAGGTTTCTGTTTTCCGAATTTAAAGTGGGAAGCTCACGGTATATTCGAGAAACTTTGTTAGAGAATTTTGCGAATAGAATGGAGAAATGTACAGTGATGGGGGTAATACCGAGTTCTTGATAAAGCTGGGAGTTTAGGGTAAACCAGGGTGCTTTTCTGATTATTCTTAGGAATTTATTTTGTAGCCACCCGCTGAGGCTCGTTGGTTAGCGTGCTCGCTTTCCACCGTGCAACCCCGGGTTTGATTCCCGGCCGAGACAAATTTTACCGGTGCGCTTTCCTCATAAATTTCCCAGTATCTATTGATGTGTGGTGATTAAAAAGCCCATCCTAAGGTTATGAAGTCCAGTAAAAGAGGGTGTACGAGGGGGGGAAACGTCTAAAGTTCAAAAATAAGCTCTTAAGACAATTTTAAGCTTATTTTGTCTAATAAGCTACATGGATATTCCCAATGGCTGAGCCGCAATAAGCACTCAAAAGATGGTTTGAAAAAATGTTTTCTAGGCAAACATTTTCATTGTAGAAGCATAGAAACACTCAAGAAAGATTTAAATTGTTTATTATTTACAAAAGAAATTAATATATTTGTTCAGAAAAAATTTATCCCAACATAGAAAAGCACCCAATTCTCACAATTCGTCTGCTTTTTTAATTTCTGGGTCTATTTTTCTTTCTGAATAAATCTTTTAATTTCTTTTGTAAATAATAAACAATTTAAATGTTTCTGGAGTGTTTCTGCGTTCGCATGCAGCGTTTGCAGTTCAGTTCTCAATACTAACCTAATGAAGCTGAGAATGAAACACTCTATTATCTCATCCAAATATTTTTCACTAGTCTTCTAGCTTCTAGCTTCACTTAATTGAACAATGATCTCTAATTGTTTTAGCGTAAATATCCAGTCTACGCAATTCATCTAGTTAGGACTTTTAATTTTATGAAATTACCGGTTATGATTTTCATAAGTACTGATGCCCATTTCTTAGCAACTTTCTAATTAATCACAAAAGTAAAGCAATATTACAAAAATTCATTAATATATTTATCCTATTTTTGACATTATTTATTTTATTTTATTAGCTTATTCACCGAAATCAAAGCTATAGAAATATATAATGTTAAAACCTCCATCAAAATGAACAAAAAGTCTAACTGTTAAGAAATAGTCTAACTGTTAACTGAAAAGTTAATTTAATGGCAAAGTAGGTCTATATCAGCCGATCCTGGATGGCCGAGGTGGCTAAGAGCGAGTACCGACTCAACACTTCGGTCCGAAGGGTCGCGGGTTCGAGTCCCACCTTGGGCATAGCTGTTTGTCCCTTGACTTTGTGTGTGTGTGTGTGTGTGTGTGTGTGTGTGTGTGTGTTGTCGCGGAGGGCCTCGCGTTCTGCTGACCCCAGATCAGAGGAGCCCGCAAGTGTTTGTCTAGTGTATGGTCGAATATGCGTCCCTTCCGGACGTAAAGGGCAACCGGCTGTCGGCTGGATAAAAGCCCTAGGGAAAAAAAGGTTTATATCAAATTTGGATTTTAAAAACATTTACTCATTAGTTTACAAACAAATAAAAAGCTATTGAAAGGATTTTCAATTAACCCCTACCCCACATTCTACAAATTTAGCGAATGGAAAGCAGCAAGAAATATCCCGCGTCTCTCTGCCCCAAAACGACCTCGCGGCCTCTGTGAGGTGTGGAGGGCGATGCGGGCCAACCGCGGGATTTCGGCGGCCGCCGCCGTGCGTCTCCGGCTGCGATAATGAGGAGGGCCCTGCAAACCTGTTTGCCCAGCCGTCCGAATGCGGCGTTGCCAAGTTGATGCGGGCTGGTGTGGGCTCCCCGTGCTTTGGCAGGGGCTTTGGTCACTTTCAAAGACAATGAGGGATGGGTCAAGGGTCATCAGCCACCGCCCGTTTGAAAGGATGTACTCTATTGTTATGAACTGTCCTTCATCCCCCTTCTTTCTCCCTCTCCCTCTCTCTCTTTCGGCTTGGAGCAACATGATATTAACCCTCAATTCAAATATCAACAAAATTATCGTCTTACACTTTCCTAAATCAAACGTTATAATTCGATGGAATGCTGTAAAACTATGTTTCTAGAATTATTGTTTCGAAATTATCCTTCCTTTTCACCTCGCCTCCAGGGCTAACAACCCTGGGTGTAAAAAGGATTCAACATGAAAATGCTGATCTCCCTCATGAAAGTCACGTGTACCTACCCTTGATAAATATGACTGAGACCCAGTGGGTTGCACGTTCGCGTGGTCTCGAGATGGCCAATTTGCGACCAAGTAAATATATTTAGAAAAGAGCAAAGTATATGTGCAGAACGCGAAATGCCTAAAGTTAAACATTTTTTTGGTTATTTAAAGTCGCATCAACAGCTAGGTCATTAGTGACCACTATTGACATTAACGTTATGGTAACTATGAGGGTGAAACGAAATAGTGATGATAAGGGGTGAAAGGACGAACACATATACAACCATGCCCCAGGCGGGACACGAACACGCCACCCTCGGTCCGAGATTCCTACGACACTACTGCCTTAGCGATATCGGCCACCGGGCCGACAAAGTTAAACATTGTTTTTTTTGTCTTACAAAGGAACAGAAATGAGGGTTACTACTATGTTGTTCCGACCCACTCACAGAAAGAACAAAAATATTCGTATATTCCAGAGTATTTCGTATGTCGAGATAATTCCATTCATTGTTTATACAAGTTAATGAATGGGGTTAGTTTTCCGTGGTATAAAATCTCACTCGTGTGTACATGCGAGAGTTTCGTGTTGATAAAGAGCTCTTCAATTTGTTCGAGCCTTCCAGATGAAGATAACGCCACTCATTTCAGTGATAGTATATCGCGTGGCTTCTGAAAGTACTTCCTACATTTTGTCATTTGACGCGTTTTAAACGAAATTTTCACGTTTTAATTACGAGGGAGGTTTTGGTAGTACTGACAAATTTAATCGCAACGAAATGGCTAGAGATGTATGACATGTAAATGAAATTCATCAGTACAATTATTGATAATTACTATAGAGGAATGTTACAATCAATAAAAAATTATAAATGTCACATATAACTAATCGTGACAGGTTTGTCACAGTCATTAAATTCAGAATAAAATATAAGGTACAATATTGCACTGCCCATCCGTCATCACAAAAGCAAATTCTCAATATTACAAATGACTGATGGACATATATTAAATGTGGATTATGAAATCAATAGTTAGTATCACATATTCCATTCTGGATAAACAGAGGAAATTAAACAACACAACAAAAAATTACGGAAACGTTTCATTCATAGATAATTTCTTAACATTTCTTCACAATCCCCCAATACGGCTGAATTTCGTGGTTGTGTGGTTTAGAAACTCTATGAAGATGTAAATATTGGGGAACATATATGTCTTGTATCCCGTGCACTATTATTAAGATAGTAGAGGATTAATAAAACATTACGCTAAAATATCAACTTTTCTACTTTGTCCTACTATATTGGAAAAAGAACATAAGATTTTGACAGAGAAAAAAAATTGCACATGTATATCATTTTTATAAGTCTCTAATACAAAACAAGTTCATTCTTTCTTCTGTAGTTCGTACGTTTCTCGTACACGAGGTCGTGATACTTATTTCTGAGTCCCCTGATATCGAAGTTTTCTTTTCTCGAAACGTCTCTTCGTCTGTCTCTCAGTCTGACTATGAACAGCACTAGCGCGTATGCGTACAAAAGATTTTCTCAAAAATGGTTGTCCATAATAATGTCAATGTCGCAGTCACTCATATATGTCACATATCTTTTACTTTTTGGGGGTACTTCATATGCAACCCTTTAAAGATTTTCGAATTTTTTCTAAAATTGTTAGGTATGTTTTACTTTTTCTTGAATACGCTTGCACGAAAACGCTTGCAAAATATTTACAAAAATGACGCAGGCACGATTTTAATTAAAACTTTTTAAATATCGAAAAACGTGGACCTTGATGGCCGAGGTGGCTAAGAGAATGTACCGAGCCAGCGCTTCGGTCCAAAGGATCGGCTTCGAGTCTCGCCTGTAACATGGTGGTTTATCCCACATCTTTCATGTATATTTTGTCGCGTTCTGCTGGACCCAAATCAGAGGAGTCCGCAAGTGTGACTAGTGGTGGTCGAATATGCGTCCAGGGATGTAACCGGGTTTCTGGACGTAAAGGCTAACCGGTTGTATGGATAAAAGCCCTAGAAGAAGAAAATTTTGAAAAAAAAATAATTTTTTCCGACCCCATCCTACAACCGTTATCAAAGACATCGTTTTCTTAATAAAATGTAATCTTCAAAATTAAACATTTAATTAATGTCTTACACATTTTTTTTTCAAAATGAGTTTTTTCGCTATATGATAAGAGATACTCCTAGCGTCAGAAAAAAAAATCAGAACCTTGTGAATGCATTTCAAATATCACCTAGATGCTACAGCATTTAGACTATTTGGTCTCTTCAAGTCACTCACATGATGACTTGAGGGTATCTTGTTCGTACTCTGGGTATCGGAATATATTATTTTCTTTCTTTAACATTTTTGTAAGGGTAGAGCACAACATATTGAATTCAATTACCGAAGAACCGTTTTCATTAAAATTTCTATATTCTCAAATATTAAAGATTTGAATTTTTTCAACTCTCTCTCAAGAGGGTCGTTCATTTCAGGAGAAGGGCAAAGTGTGACAAGAATATAAGTTGAAATACTGTAGTATAGCGTAACCATTAGAATTAATACGAACATTTATGCGCTAATATAGAATCAGTAGTTTTTTATGTTCAAAGAAAAATTACAAGACTAGTAGGATATACAAGGTTAGAAGAACTGCCACCGGAATAGGGACTGCGAGCGAAAATATATTACATCTTACCGACTTACTGTAGTACAAACATAACAGTTACATCGAGGTTACATCGAAGTTCAAGAAATGTCATGTAGACTATATCACAACAATACCGCTAAAGGAGTATCATCAAAGACCATCGTGTATTCTTGTAGTACTAAAATAAAATAAAAAGAAATTGAAATTTGGAATCATTTTCATTAGGTGTATTTAGGAAAGAACTGTCATTTAATTCTTTATGTTTACATGTGTGTGTGTGTGTGTTTTATCAATGAAAAACAATTGAGAACGGTCAAAACTTTCCAGGGCTTTAACGAACTCTGGAGGTCAAAATATTATCTCAATTTGTAACGTATTCTCTTTCTTACCCACTCTACTTGGATATTCCTGGCACTTGCTCACCCCGCATGAACTCGTGCCAAAATCTTGCAATTAGAGGGCAATTTGCGAGTATGTAGAATGATAAATTTCTATCGTAGTGAGAGAGGGACAAACGTTTTGAACACAAACTCGGAAGAAATTCCTAGTCGTTAGAATGCTAATCGATCGTAATATTCGATAGTAAGAACTATCGAATCTATTAAAATTCCAAATAATATGGAATATAATCTTTAAATACTGTTTTTTAAATATTTTTAATAAACATATTCTATAAATAAAATTAGTCAAGTTATTAAATATAGGTAAAATATGTAACAATTTTCATAATTTTCCCAGTTTCCAAAAATTGGGCTTATAGTTTCATGGTTTCTTAAAATACAGACAACAATTTGCCATATACATAGGAATTTTATATTTCTTATGAAATTGGTACTATAGGTCATTATATTTTTTATAATTACTTAATGAGTAATTGTCAATATTCCTGATACATTTATCGTATTAAAAGCATAACATTTTGTTAGCCTATCGATTCTCAGCGATACTTCCATTTGTATCCATCGTTTGTTTATTTAGAATTACAAAGAGAAATACATTATGCTACTACAAATGGATATATTACAAGTTATTAAATATAAAATACCACGTGCGTCTCAGAAAATTTGTGAAGGAGTGGATATTGGACGCTCGAAGATAGTTTTTTCTAAAAAAGCCTCCAAAGTTCAGCTCCTACACGAATTATTATATAACATATTTCGGGTTTTGATTAAACAATTTTGTTTTTCCGAGACAAAATATGATTTGAGCTAGAATTTGCTGAAGAATGTGCGACATCTATGTATTCGTAATAAATGAAAAACGGAACATATAAGTTGGCAACGGCAGTTTAATTATCATTCAGAATATACTAAGCCAAATTTCACCCTGAATATTAATGTAGCATATTGAATCAACACAAGAACAAGAATCATTACTCAAACTCAAGAATCATTACATGATCAATTGCTTTCTGAACACTGAATGATATAAAAAACATAGGAATAGTTTACTCACAATTATAATTGATTTTATGCTAAACCTGAGACTTATTTCCGACAAAATTTTTAATTCAACAAGTTCAAGAACCAAATTAGAATTCATGTCTTTCGAAAATGTATTTTATAACAATGTGCAAGCGTACAGTTTACCAAGTACACAGCGAGTTTCCAGTTGCAATATATTTTTCAGATGCTTTTATTGGGCACGTTAATAATAAAAATAGGTTTGGCGTCATGCGATAATTAAAAGACTTCTTGTCAATATATAGAATGTTTTTGTTAAAGTCCAGAACAAACGTTTCGAGTAATAATGAGAAAATAAATATATATTTACTCAAATATGTACTACCAACGCACGTTTTCTTGAGATATGGTATTCCTATCCCTCTATTTTAGCAAACATAGTTGAATTATGAAGAATATATTTTGAATATTTGATTGTAAAAATATATCGCTACCATGTAACAGAAACTACTTGTATCAGCAAATGAGCTACAAATTTTATATAATAGTGATTCACAGAAAACAAATCTCTGCCTTTTATCTCGTACGTAGAAAAATCACAGCTCAAAAAAACGTGTGTAGATAGTAAGACACATGCATTAAATCACTATTTATTTGTTGTTAAGTATAAAATTCCAATATTGTTTGATGTGTTTTTATAAATTTCAAGAATGCCGAGAGAATATTTAAAATAAAGCGGTAAAAAATCTACAATTATGAAGATGAAAATATTGCTGATAAAAACTCATAGGAGAGAAATATTTCTAGAAGTGAATCCTTTTGGATATAGATAGAACTGTTTCTAACTTTTCGCTCTCTTACATTCTACATACATTTTCTTGGAATAAAGTTTTGTCTCGTTAAGGTTTTTTATATCTAACTGCAGTCATTTAAAATACTGAATAAATGCCAGATGAGTAAAACATTAAAATAACGCATTCAGAAAAATGGTAGGAATGGATTCTTGCTACTCACAGAACGTTGACAGCATATGCACAGCATCGTTATGTCGGCACAATTCGGTCATTTGTAGTTGACCAATACTCTTCACGGTTGTCCTCGATTCTTTTGCGGTCGTATATATTATCTACTTTTCGTTTGCTTCACAATTAACAATGATTTTCTCTTGATCGTCCATTTGCACAGTTGACACTGAATATAAATTCAATAATTCGCAAAAAATAATGATAAATGACAGTGATCATCTTCCTTGCTGCACTTACACTCACACTCAACACACTGAGTTCCATTGAAATATATTTAAAGCAGATATTTGACTACGACAGATACACATTTGTTGAAGCACTCACAAATCTTGAAATATGGCATGTTGTGAATGATATTACGATGATATTCCCTTACTTTTCTCAAGGAATCACTGCAAAAAGAAGTACTGAATTTAAATGATCCATTTTTAGAATTTTGAAATCCTTTGCAGATTTGCATTGAACATTCCATCAATTATATCATTGGGAATCAAGAAGAATAATTAATCATGAGTTCACCCTATCTGCACCTGACCGATACCTGAGTATATCAAATCTGCATCAGGCAGGATGTCAGAGAATGTGCAATAAGAAAAGAAACTAATGGTGGAATTAATGGTAGATACTTATTTGTATTAGTTTCTTAATCTTTGTAGTGTGGAATAGCTGTTTGGTTTTCTCCATCAACTGCTCAGCTGTTACCTATCGACGCATAAAATGTATTATTTTCAAATCCTCTCACCTTTTCTATTCTCTAAGAGTATAATTGAACTATGATTTCGAGAATATTAGACAAGAATGAAAATCTAGTAAAATGCAATTTTCATTGAAAAAAAGTAAAGATGTTTTTGAGATAATGTTATTGGTACATTTCTCAAAATACTCAATTTAAAACCATATCAAAAAACAAAAATATTTTTCAAATTTTTGAGAAAAATTATAAGAAATAATTTGAAGCACATTTACTCACAAATGCAATGCCCGCTATGTAAATATTGAACATTTTTCAAAAAAATTACATTTGTGTAATTTTTTAAACACAAAAAAATACACAAAACTTGTGTTTAATTTATGTTATTCAGTGCATTAAATGTTCAAACTGTTTAAAAAATGGACCATTTTTACCTGAATATTTTATTTTTAATATTACTCTATTTTACTGAAAATTGTGAGAAAACTACAAAAATATAAAAAAATTATATGACATTAATTAAAGAACGATTTGTGAAGAACACATTTCATTTAAAGAACGGATCTCTCTATTCAATAATGACGTTGTATAAGGAGGCACAACATATTTCATTCTTTTACAATTTTAAAATTCTGAGGTATCAGTGAAATCGGACCTATGCCATCTTAATGTGCATTTTATTTTACTCGTGTTCTTACAAGAAATTTCACAGAAAACATTGGAGATATTCTTCAGAAAAATTTAGAATTTCATGTACTTTTAAGGTACATTTCAAATACTTCATGAGAAGTACCCCCAAAATTAAAAGAAATCTCTTGAAAATTGTTGGTCTTCAGTCACAGAATATCGATTGGGAAATATTCATTTTGGAAAGAAATCCTATGAATGGTTTAAACGCTAGTGCTTTCCACAGACGTATGGACGTATGGAAGGGCGACAGATGGACGGGTGCTTTGATAAAAAAAACCTCTTTCGGTATTAGACAAACACAAAACATGTATTTACATGAAAATCTGGAAATCCATCTTTCCGCAACATTACACAACTTTCCCTATATTACGTATACTCCGTGTGTACGTTCGTTACGAGAAAATAAAAGGATTGAAAGAATATTTAATAAATAGAACAATCGTTAAATTTATAGGAAGTTTGGTCTTCGCTCTTTGTGTTTGGTCACAATTACATACTACAAATGGATCTGATATACTTGTTATTACATATACTTCTGATTAAATCTAAGCCGACTGATTCATCACGGAAAATAATATAGTTATCAGCAGTTAGAAATGTGAGCTTATTGAGAAATAAAAATATTTGGGAGAATCCAATATATTTTTTGTTCATTTATAGTACTTCTTTTTTTACTTTTAGAGGAACTTTCAGTGAAATCTATCTATTTAATTAAGTTTTGAAATCTCGCTTGTAAAATAAATTGAGCCTCACAACGGTTCAATTGCATTTCATTTCTGCTTGTGACAGGGGAGTGGCTTTATAAACAAGGTTTTCATAACGATCGGATGCAAAAGAATGTCGACGGCAGTCGCACGACATCTCTTGTTGCTCTTTCGTCGGAACTGAGTGACGTCAGTCTATTCCTTGAAGTCCTAAAGATTCAACGGAAACCGCGTTCGAAGCTTATTCCGTAGCAAGGTTTTTGTTCCTGAAAGGAAGCTAGAGACATCTGTCCCCGCAAACGACGTCTCTTAATTATTGTCTAATCTCTTGGGAAGATAAAGGGCCGGTGAACTCATTGTGACAGGGAGGAGATGGTGGCTAACAATGCAGATGGATGTTTTAGGTGACGTCGCGGATATAAGTACGGGTGTGTCTATTAATGAGAGATTCTGCTTGCAAAGAATGAGGACTGATTTTGTGGTTAAGTTCTCTAGTGCATAATCCGGTTAATTTTTCACGCAAGGAGGTAACATAAGTGACCAAAAGAAGAATAAGAATAAGAAGAAGAAAAGTAATAAAATTAAAGAGAAACTACACCATTCATTAAGAATGTAACAGACAAATGTAACAGAAACTATTGTTATCACCATTGTTACGCAAGTTGAAGGATATAAATAATTTAATACGTTAAATTAGTCATGAAAGTACTTTTTAGTGGCACATTCAATCGTGTATATCTTCAATTTGTAAGTCAGTTTAGAAATAATAACCTGCAATTTTTAAAATTTTTATTCTAAAATATTTGGTAGTGTGTGTTATTCCAAGATATTTTTGTGACAATTGTAGTACGTATTAATTACTCACTGTTATACATTACACTATTAAAAACGGGAGAAGAAGATTCTTGTCGTATTGTTGTATGTATTTCACTTAAGTATACTGAATAATTTTAAGAAAATCACTTTAAAGAATACCAAGTCTTATTCAATCAAATAAGTAGAATATTTGTGGTTTAAAAGTGAAATTTTAACAATATTTAAAATCTACAACTCAAAACTATTTTTAGAGTAATCGTAGACGTAAATATATTAAAATCGCTTAAGAAAGCATTCCTATAACATTAAAAAACAAGTTACTCTACTCTAGTTTTAAGTCCTATACAATCGTATATTAAATTCTCAGTAGATTCAATAAATATGTCTAAAGGATAGATTAACAAACATTGAATTGCAAACGAGAAGTCTTTTATTTAAGTAACCTCTCTGTCTGAAGGGTTCTCAATCAAACACAGGGTGATTAATCAATAGATTAAGTAAATATCAATCAAAATAGTTTTATTTGATACCAAATATTAAATCTCAAGTAGATTAAATATGTATCTGAAGAGTATTAAATTAAACACCGCAGGGTAAATAAACCATAACTACATGCAATAAGCGTCTGTCTGCAGGGAGCCACCTACCCAGGGTTCCATGGGATTTAATGTACTTTAACGTCATCAGCATTAATATAATATATCGCCAAACGTTGCAAACGAATCTAATAGATGTTGCAATTGTGGGGCCAACAATTAAATCTTTCAAATCATGTATTGAAATGAATAAAAAACCAAGTTTTGTGTGAAAAATATACTCAAAATAACTCAACAAAATAGCCATAAACTGTGACTATATGGATGTTTAGCTATGTTTCACATTGAGGATATTTCATAATGGTTATTTATGCTCCAAGGATGTTAAAAGCGTCCTAATGATCGAGGTACGACAAAATACTCTCGGGCCAAACTTTCTTGAGCTTTTTGTCTCCACTCGATCATTAGAATGAGTTAACGCACGTGGTACATACAAATACCCCCAGTATTTTTAATGATTCAGATTGATTTATATACCAATTAACTAGATAATAACTTGACTCGGTTTGACTTTTCATATTTCCCTGCCAAAATACCCTTTCATAATTCCCTCCATAAGAGAAAATGTAGCATTATTCAATTGTTTTTATATTTCCCACGTAACCATGATCCTCTGGATCCAGTTATGCCGTATATATCAAGGCCCGTATCGAAAGCAACACCAAGCAATAACGTTTTAGCAGAAAATAAAGGCAATTATTTAAACATTTATTTAAAAATCGAGATGCCAAAAAAGTCGCTAAGAGTAAATTTCCAGAGCCAAAATTCATAAAAAGGGACGTCAATTTGGCGTCAAATATCCAACACTGGTAACTCTGCACCTATCATTTCCCTCGTGTCAAAGGCAACAACTAGCAATAACTTATCATCCAAAATATGAAGGAAAATTTTTTAAACATTTATTTAAAAATATTGAGCAGCTAAACAATTTGTCAAGTCGCCAAGAATAAATCTGTCATTAAATACTTACGTCAACACTGTCAGCCCTGCACATACCATTGTGCTCGTGTCGAAACCAACAACAAGCAGTAACGTATCAGCAAAAAATAAAAGCAATTTTTAAACATTTAAAAATAATTGAGTAGCCAAACAAATCGTCAAGCCGTGAAGAGTAAATTTCTGTCACCAAAGCCGTAGTCAATGTTGTGATATGGATTTCGTGAGATGGTGTTTCTAGTAATTTTCTTGTGTTGTATTTTAGCAATAAGAGAGTTGTTAATCTTGAAGATCGAATAAACGAAACACGTCTTTTTATGAAGAGAGAGATGAAGTATTTTAGAATTGAGATCAAAGCTAAAGTGATTAGAACAGGCGACACAGTCAGCCCTGTACGTACCTCGTACTGGTGTCCAAGGCAACAAAAAACAATAACCTATCATCCAAAAAAATGAATGAAATTTTTTAAAACATTTATTAACAAATTGAGTAGCCCAACAAATCGTCAAGTTGCCAAGAGCAAGTTTCCGTCACCAAACATTGTAGCCAGTACTGTCCCCCTGCACCTACCATTGCCCTAGTGCCAAAAGCAACAACAAGCAGTAACGTATCAGTAAAAACAAAAGCAATTTGTAACCATTTATAAAAAATTGAGTAACCAAACAAATTGTCAAAAGTAAATTTTCGTCAGCGAACACCGTAAGCAACACTGTCAGCCCTGTACCTACCATTGTGCTCGTGTCTACAGCAACAACAAGCAGTAACGTATCAGTAAAAATAAAAGCAATTTTTAAACATTTATTTTAAAAAAATTGAGTAGGCCAACAAATGGCCAAGAGTAAATTTCCGTCAGCAACCACCGCCGCCGTCCCTGCACGTACCCTTGGGCCGGCGTCAAAGGGCCGGGCTGCAGCAGCGCAGCGGCAGGGCGAGCGCGGCCTCGCCCTTGGCGCAGGCGGCGCGCGCCGCCCTCCGCGGCCCTTCGCCCCAGCGCGCGCGGACCAGTATAGATTTCATCCCGCCCGCCGGCGGCCCCCGCATGGCACGCCACGCCACGCCACGCCTCCTCACACGGCCTGCTCAGGGGGCACCCGCGCGCAGCACAGCCTTCTTAACGCTACGATCAGCATTCGCGCACAGCATGCCTCTTCAGAGGGAACGACCCACTGCCACCTCAACGCAAGGGGAAGTCGGGCACCGCATGGCTTTTCAGGGGGAACAACACACAGCACAGCCTTCTCAACGCAATGGGCACGCTACGATCAGCATTCGCGCACAGCACTTGCGCACAGCATGCCCCTTTAGAGGGGACGACCCACTGCTACCTCAACGCAAGGGGCAGCCGGGAACAGCATGGCTTTTCAGGGGGAACAACCCACAGCACAGCCTTCTCAACGCAATGGGCACAGCACGCCTCTTCACAGGGGCCCACCCACGGCCTCCTCAACGGAAAGGGCACCTGGGTATATCACCGCGCACAGCATGGCTTTTCGGGGGGAACGACCCACGGCGCACAGCACAGCCTTCTCAACGCAAAGGGCAAGCTACGAATAGCATTCGTGCACAGTTTGAATTTTCACAAAGACCGACCCACGGCACACGTCATGGCTCCCTCAACGAAAAAGAGTACGCCTTGATCAACCAGGCACACAGCACAGCGCACAGCATGACTTTTCAGGGGGAACGACCCACTGCCTCCTCAACGCAAGGGGAAGCCGGGAACAGCATAGCTTTTCAGGGGGAACGACCCAAGGCTCACAGCACAGCCTTCTCAACACAAAGGGCACGCTAAGTACGACCGAGCACAGCACTAGCGCACAGCATGACTCTTCACAGGGGATGATCTACGGTGTGCTCACAGCCACCTCAACGCAAAGGGCAGACTCCGAACGACCGGGCACAGCACAGCATGCCTCTTCATAGCGACCGACCTACGGCGCACGCCATGGCCTCCTCAACGCAAAGGGCAGGCTCCGCACGACCGGGCACAGCACAGCATGCCTCTTCATAGCGACCGACCCACGGCGCACGCCATGGCCTCTTCAACGCAAAGGGTAGACTGCGAACGACCGGGCACAGCACAGCATGCCACTTCATAGCGACCGACCCACGGCGCACGCCATGGCCTCCTCAACGCAAAGGGCAGGCTCCACACGACCGGGCACAGCATTCGCGCACAGCATGCCTCTCCGGAGGGGACGATGTAGTGCGCACTTTGCGTCGGGGAGCGGTTGCGACGGGGCTGGGGGCGGTGAGGCCGGTCCGCGCGCTCCGCTCGGCTCCTGGCCACATGGACTCGCCTGGCGCGGGTGGGCGCCCAGCTGATCACCCCGCCCCCTCCCCCCTCCCCCACGCCAAAGAGATTCTTCCCTTCGCTCCGAGTTCCTTGCGGCTCAGGCACACTAAGAATGTGGTTACGGGCCGCAATGGTTGATAAAAAACGATTCTTCATAAATAAGTAAAATTTATGTAGATTTCTTTCATTTATTATAAACGAAATCATTATTTTTTCTTCGTTTTAAAAACAACATTAAATAATGATTTTTATTAAATGTGCACGTTATCTCACAATTATTATTATTATTATTATTATTATTATTATTATTATTATTATTATTATTATTATTATTATTATATCGTGTTTCTTAAAGTAATAATGTTGTGTTCGTATTCATTTCATTTTGATACTCATAGTTTATATCCAATATTGCAATATTATAAGGAGTTCTCAGTATTCTTATCTTAATATTGTAATGGTTTAGAAATATTAAAAAAATTAAGTTGAATTATTTGATTATCTGTAGAAAAACAATACGTTTAATTCAGGTTTTAAAACAGTTAAACCAGTTTTTTAGATATTGTGTAAACATAAATGCCGAGACAAATTATTTTATATTACGTTAATCCTGTTTGATTATCTAAAGTTGAACTTAATGGAAGTGGAATCAGTTTCGTAATAAGTATTCTTAAAAAACTAGTGTTTAATGATCCGTGCTCTAATAACAAAATCAGACTTTCACCTTTCAAAGGATGAACAGTCAAATTTTAATAGTTAAGATGTCTCCTTAAAGATAACTCACCAATCTAGTGTTTAAGTAAGGTGTTGTATGGTATTTGTTTTTTAGTAAATTATCGTGTTATGTTTTATTTATTATTATAATATTGAATTTTTATTGCAAAAACAGTAGTTTTAATTTTAGTTTCATATTCAATATATTTATTAGTATTTATATATTCAATAATATTATCATATGAATATTCAGTAAATTTATTACTAGTGTTCTACATATTTATTAGTTCAAATATATTATAATTATAATTATTATTATTACTGTAAGTAAAAGTTTTATTTCATTGTATGATATCTAATATATCAATACAGTCGTCTATGAAATTGAGAACTTTCGGTTTTAGTTAACAAATACCATTGGTGTCGACTCATCTTCATAACAAATGAGCTTTAGAAAATTCGATTCTAGAAATTATTCAGATCGGGAATAATGGAAACAAAACAACAACAAAAATTCCAGAAAAAATGCTTTACCCCGGAACCCAATAACCTAAAGGTTTAAGGTGGAGGACCTCATGAGTTATTTTTGTAGCATTTACATCAAATGAATGGATCTACTGGAACATTATTGCAGCTCATATATGGCAATTCTGCTGACCTTGAAGCTTTTGTAGATGCTGACTGCGTTCTAAACGCAAGCGAGATTCCATACTGCTACTTCATCGTGAATGGATCATCCAGAACAGAAGAAAAGTAGGGTGATGATAAAGAGGGCAAAAATGAAGAAAGAATTCCAGCAGCGCAACAGTCACTCGATGATATAAAGACTGTTCTAAGGTATTCTGAGGGGCTACACAATGTAGAATAAAGTTTGGAGAAAATAAGGATGATGGGGAAGGATCTGCAAAAGATATTGGGCACATCAAATAATAGTAAAAATATTGTTTTAAGGCTAAATGAAGATAACGAAATTTTGAATTGGCAGTGTTTGGAAATTTGGAAAATCCCTTAAGAAATCAATCAATCATCTTGGGGAAACTTTAATTTTGGCATAGTGGATATAGTGGACTTTTGATATGGATACTAAATTGTTAGTCTCTAGAAGTTCTCTACAAGCGCAGCCGATTCTGTTATTAAATTGCCTAAAATGTGGTCATGTTTAGAATCATATAAGATGTTTACAAGACTCTCTTCTTACGCAACTTGAACCTCTTATACATCCATGGAATGCCAAAAAGTTCCATCTAGTTGCAAACCATCAAACTCGCTTAAAAACCATCGACATTATACACTAAAACCATTCCAACTATCCAAGAAGAATCCAACTTACTTGATAGTAGCCAAAAATACAGAATAGATTCTATCCTCTAGATATATTACATAGATTTGTATATAAAGTATTCTTAAAAACTCGAGCTTAGCAATATTTATTATTAGCAATGTTATGACTGAAATGACGTACATGACGGATGTTTGACGGAAATGACATACTTTCCAAGTGACTATTAACGTCACGTAATAGCACACAGCTTCCTAAATCCGGGCATTTGAGCAATCGAAAGATTTGCACAAAAACACGAAGGCTAGTGATTTATTATGATTAGAGAACTATTTTAATGTTTTTGTTTCTATTTAAATTGCTGTTATGGCAAGTAAATAAGTAAAAAATAAATAACTACCAAAACGTGAATCATGACTACATCAACAGCAAATCCACCCAACTCTTAAATTAAGTCAACTGTATTAGAATATTAAAGCCTCAGGTGCCTTTTGAACTGATGTCCTAAAGTGTAAGAGGAATAATTATGTATTGCTTAGGTAGGTTAAATGAATTATTGAATTCAACGTAAAAAGCAATAAAACGATAAATAATAGAATAAAACAGTAATTGTAAAATTTAGGAATAGAATGAGTAATTGGATGGTTTTATACAGAAATATGGAAATTTATTAGTTAAAATATATTTAAAAAACAAAATTATTGCGTAAAAGGCAACTAAAGAAAGAAAACACAAACATATAAGAATAACTGATTCAATAATATTTGTTATTTTTTAGTGTATTTAATTATCACGTGAATTATTTGAAAGTGTTATTTATAAAAATTGATTAAGTGAAAAATGAAACATATCACGGCACAAAACACATAAATTCAAAATATATATTATGTCTTTGAGTAAAAAACAAAATAAAATAATAGAAATTTCAAGTAAGCAACTTATTTTTATAGACTAATACTTATAACAATGTAATACACATTTCCAAGTTTTTGTTAGAATTCTTTTTCTAAGGTGAAGTGTGCCATCAATTTGTGTTTCACGGCCATTCATTAAACTATGACCGTGGTAGAAATAATTTATTCAAATACATTTCCTTGTCTGCTGACTGTTGGACTTTTTACTGTTATCTAGGCAGGAACGTCTACTCGTTAGTCTCCATAACTAAAAAGAAGTGTCATTCCAACTTCCAAGTAAACATTCGACGGAGAATGCTGTTGTTTGACCGAAATGATCATCATAAGAGTGTTCTAAATATTCTACTACGCGCTTTCATAAACAAAGTATCATATTGACAATAAAACGTAGTATTACGTAAGAACGGAAACGTGTTAGAACAGGAATCGCTTTCAAAACTTCGGAATCGGGTCCTTTGCCATCTCTTTCCTACTTTACTCGTGAAAGAATTTTAAATAATTCGTTCAGTGTACTTTCATCATCAAAGCAACTTGCCCTATCAATTCAGAAGCTAGAGAAGTTCTATATATCAAGTTTTGTAGAGAAATCAAAATTACAGTTCATTATTGCAAGAAAAATCAGCTATTTGCTACTGTAGCAGTATGTTTATTGGGTTAACACGTTTGACTTATTGGCTTCAACAATGATGTAATATTAGAAATCTTGGAAAGCTGAATTAGAAAATATTAACTCATTTTACCAACAAAAATGGACTTAACTGGTTTTAGTAATAACAGAACGAAACAAAACGTGCATAACGTGAATGAGATTGGAAGTGTTTTAGTAGGATTCGATGCTAAATTGGGTATTCGACTCATTTATTGTCGTACTTAAAATTTTATTTATACTTTAAATAATCCACTAACTGTATTTCCATAACAAAAATCAGATAATATCAACACATTAGAGAATATATCAGTAGTCATCAACACCGTAGAGAATAGTATATCACATGGACTAGATGGGAAACGTTTTACTATGGCTCGGTTGGAAATTTCGAATTGGTTCCTTCGTCATCTCGCCCCCTAACCGTTCACCTCGTCCTTTAAACTCGCCGCCTCGCATACCGCCGCTGCGCGCGCGTGCCCACGGCCGCCCCTTCACGCGGGCGACGGCGGGCGAGCACGCAACGCGCGCACGGCGTCCCGTGACATGGCGGCACGCGAGCGCACGCCTCGCATACCGCGCGCGGGGGCGGGGGCGGCAGCGGCGCATTCCGAGGGGCATGCACCTGCGCACGGGACTCGAACCCGAGACGCCGGCACAGCCCCCTCTTTCGATACAGAACTAAGACCAGGCCTTCTAACCTAACCTGGTCAAGATGTGTGGTTTAAAGGAATGTCGTAATACCGAGCGAAGTGGATCCGGGCGCAGCGCGCTGACTTCGCAATCGGGTGGCCCGGGTTCAATCCCTGGGTCGGTCATCCTGACCGGGGTGTTCGTGGTTTTCCTCGCTCATCCAGGCAAAAGCTGGGATGGTTCTACTGAAAGGCCACGACCAAAAAACCGGCGTCGCTAGCCGAATTAGTTAATTACGTAAATTTACGAAGGTTAAGCGAATTCGAGACTCGCGGGTTCCTGGTTGGGTGACCTACTAGGAACTCCGGGATCTAACGGCGCCGAGGCCTATTGCCCTGCACGGGACATATGATGGCGAAATACAAGTAAGAATGTAAACAGGAGTTTCCATGCAGAGCTAAGAATGAACTAATTCAAGCGAGGTATATAGTGAACAACGTAAAGAATAACTACACACCAGAGGTAAGAATATACCACCTAACCTAACCTGGTCGAAATGCATGGTATATAATGTAAAAAAGAACTACTAGTGCAGAATTAGGAACAGTGCAATTGACAAGATGAGAAAGTACGGTAAATATTGTTAAAAAATCTCTACGAATATAAATAGGAAACATCGACTAACCTAGGCGACATGTACATTACATTATGTAAAAAGTAATTACGAAAATAGCTAAGATCAACTAATCTATGTATGTGAGATCAATATCAAAAAAATGTAAGAAGATCTATCAGTGAACAGGTAAAAGCCGATAATTTAATCTCATCTAGGAGAGAAACAAGAAACAAAAACAATTTTCTCTTTCAAGATGTTTAACAGAGAATGTAAGAAAGGTCCAATAAAGTAGAACAAAAAATTAACGTAGGTCCACCTACAGAAACATCGAGTCATCATTACGAATTTACTTAATTCGAGGACCGAAATAGAAAGTGGCATAAATAAAATATTGCTCCTACACAGAAGTAAGGAAGTCACCTAAATTGAAACTAGAAATGCAGTTTGTACTATAATACTACATATGCTAGAAAAAAGAATGAATATACAATAGAAACAAGAAATGCTAATACTGAACAATTAACGAAGATATAACTTGGAATGCATTGAAAAAATGATAAAGCACATCTTTAGGTCAACATATGAACCTTTCGGGGCAGAGAACAGACGGCGAAATTAGTAATAGACAGTGTACGGCAATAACAGTCAGTAATCATTAAATTAATCAGTAATTCGTCCTACGAAACAATGATGCACACATTCTGTATCCTTCCCTTATTATGCAATATTGTTAATATTTCAAAAATAATTGGAGTCTCGATATAACTTCATCCTATCTACTAGTTCCGAGAAAAACATACATGTTTTATCTTCACATACAGCATTCAATATCGAATTTATATTAAGAGTGATTATATTTGTACAATTGCACTAGAATTTCACTTGGCATGCAAATGTCTAAATCGAAAAACATTCATTATATATTGGAGATACCTGATATCCAAAACGTATGTCGAAGTGTTCTTATAACCCACATGTTTGAACTCGTATGGCCAACGATGCACACAGACTCGGTCACAATGCACTGGCAAACAGCACCCATCGAGCAACGACATTCACTCTTGGCCGAGGTCTAACTCTTCTGAATGAAGCAATCTTATCGCCCTCGACCAGGCACAGCCGTGGCCCAGCCCATTTCAGCGGGTCGTGCTTCAACGCGCACATTTGATGGAACACCCCTAGGCGAAAGTAAGCACTGCTGGAATACATTGCAACTCAAATTAGGCGCTCACACGTCCACAGAAAAAAAACACTTCCGCTCGTATTTCGTACGTGTGACACTCGCCGGATATAATTATTTAACAATAGTAAAATTGCTGAACCATGCCATCACCGAAAGAAAACAAAAATAACGAAACAATAAAAAAAGGGGGGAAAACTACCACCTTTCTTCTTCGCGACGTGTTATGTTTGCACATTATAGATGTTTAGAAGTTAAATATCTTTTAAACAGTATCGCGGAAACGAAACGTAAAAATCATTTTAAAAGACAGCAATACTATCGTTCTTCTTTGGTTTGTAGGATATACTTAGATATTGGACGTTTACCAGTTGTAGAATTGGTATTGCACAGAAACACAGAAAGAAAGCACACAACATAAAAACAGCACCACTGCACTTCATGGATTGGTGTAATATTCCCAGATTAAAGATGTTTGCTTGTGATATCCCACGGTATCAGTAAAACCAAATACAAATATCACCAAACAGGCTGTCAATACGTAGCAGAGGATTTTCACCCAAAAATAATTACGAATTTGTTTTTTCAGCTTCGCACGTATAACTTTCTGGCGGTTGTGCAAGGTATCCAAGTTTCAAAACACAGCACCAATAGTTGGTATCCAAACATGCGAAAGAAGTATTTCGATCACTTATGTCACTTAATAAATAAAAGAAACAAGTCGTTTTTCCACACTTGATTGAGACTCTTGTCACGTTTCACTTGCATTGCACTCGCACTTTGTCAACACGATCTTCTTCCAAGATTACGCGTCGCACTGGCTGGTGCCCGGATGGTTCGCTGATGGTGTGCAGAGGCTGACAACTTCTACGTTCATCACCCAACACGTGCACCAACTTCTATCGCCACCACAAGACAATGAATGCATCGTCCACTATAGTAGTCACGGTGACAACCAATCTATGGGCATTTGTTGCACTTTTAATACTACTAAAGGAAATGAAACGGATAAAGGACCTAAAATGAAAAGATATGTACATACACCGTGAAATGAAAACGCAAATTATAGATTAGAGTGAACGATGTGTGGTTTATCTGTTGTTTTCTGGTAGCAGCTCATAACGAAAATGTGTGTATGTTTTTGTACAGTGCCAGATTCTGGTTTGTGAAATGAACAGGTCACTATTGAACATGAGCATTATCGTGGAAGTGTTTGCGATTTATGACAGATATGTGTGCACAATGTCTGTGAAGATGTGTAGCGCTAACGTAAACATTCGGAACAAAACATTGCACAGACAGAGAAGACTTCCACTTGAAACGCGAAGCGGCTGTTTACAGTGTGGCATATCGATAGGGAGGTGTTTGGAAGCTACGTGAAAGTGAACTCGTAACAATATCCAACAGGGGGCGTTGAGGGACACACGAAATCTTTCATAGGAACAGGGCCTGGAGGAACGTGAAGCGAGTGACGGGTAGCAGAAACGAAAACACACGGAAAGAATCACATAAGACACATCACCCGCGGCCGTTCACTCCAACCGGCGAAACCACCCAAACACACGGTTTGCTCACAAACACCGCACTGGACGCCGGTCCGTTTTCACCCTCTCCGACCAACACAGATAAACACCACACTCCGCAAATTGCGTACGCGCCAGCAGGTAGTAGACGCACACTTATGCAGTGCTGTACGCAACGAACCGCGAACGACGCCAATCCTATCGGACACCAAAAACAGATCACTCACCGCACACCGCAAATTCCCGTCCGTCCGACCAACTAGCAGGGGCAAACTTTCGTCGGTCAGACCAACTAGCAGGGCAAAATTTCGCCCGTCTGACCAACTAGCAGGGTACCCACATTCGTGCAGTGTATCAACCGCACGATTTCACACTCGTCATCAAACCAGCTAACCCCCCCGCGCACCACACAAACGTTGAATCCGACCGCGGAGGCGAGCCCCCCTGAGGCGGCGAGTGGTGAGAAAAAATGTGGGTTGGTGTGTGGGTGTGTAGTCACGTACCGTCGCGGCGGCCGTCATCGCGACAGGCGGCGCCCGGGCGGGCTCCCTGCCAGCACTGGGCCAACGGGCGGCGGCGGCGGCGGGGGCGGCGGGCAGCGCGCGGGCCCCGGCCGGGCGGCGGCGGCGGCAACAGGTCGACAACCGCCCCGCCCCCACCGCCCCCGCCGCCCGGAGACAGAGAGAGAGAGGGGGGCCTCGCTCGATAGTGGGAATCAGCTGGCCACGATCAATAGGAAGTCGGCGGGCGCGGCAGGGAGGGGAAGGGAGAGGCGCGCCGAGAGGGAAGGGCGGGGAAGGGGAAGGGAGGGGATGGTCATGGCTGGGAGTGGGAAAGGGAGGGGATGTACACGGGCGGGGAGTGGGAAGGGATGGGAGGGGAGCGAAAGGGCGGGGAGGGGAGGGGCGGGGAAGAGAGGGGCGGGGAGGGACGAGACGCCGCAGGGAGGGGAGGGGAGGATCGCGTCGGGAGGGCAATTGAGGGGAGTGCGAAGGGAAAGGAGGGGAAGGGCGGGAAGGGAGGGGGTCGTCGAGGAGGGGCGGGGCGCGGTGGGGAAAGGAAGAGAAACGGAGGATGGGACTAGGGGGGCGGGAAGGTCGGTATGGTAGGCGCGCAGCGGGAGGGGAGGGGAGATGCCTGAGGAGACGCGACGGGTCAAGGAGGGTTGGTAGGCACGCGCGCGTGGAAACGTGTCGGGTCGTGTCGCGTCGGAGCGCGTCGGCTGGCGACGCTTCTGGCGGGAGAGGGCGGGGCAGATGCGCCGTCGAGTCGACGCCGCTCGACTGCGCGAACCTGTTTGACAGAGCCGGGCTGGGCAGGACCGATTGCATCCGAATGCTTCTGTGTGGAGAGTATCGAGACACAAATCATCAATTAGTTTTATTGATTGATGGATTCCGGGCACGTCGACTGTTCATCCCGTTTGTGTAGTGAATGTTTTCGGGGGAGCTCGTACTGAACCTCCCACGCTGAATGGCGATATCCCGTCTCTATTCCATTCCAACCTGGAGAGGTCGCTCAGGCTATCAACTGATATCACAGCACAGGCTCTTTCCGGGAGGTCTTAGGTTCGAGTCCCTACGGTGGTAGATTTTCGATATTGGCTTGTGAGCTAGGTCGAATTCAGTCGCTGTCTGGAGGAGAATTCTAGCGGACGGCTACTCTAATCGGCAGTTTTCCGTGGTTTCTTTCATCATCACCAGGCGAATGCCGGAGCAGTATCCTAACAAACGGGCCACGGACCGCGCTCTATCTTCCCTACCTCTCCCTTGTATCATCACGTCTTACTTAAACACACACACTGACGTGCACTACCTATCACTCCGGGGGACCGGTCGGGAATTTAGAGTTTGTCCCGGCTGGGGTGGTGCCCCGCTGGTGGAAGACATCTGGTTGGGAAAAACCCCGATAGCCAACGATAGGTCGGCGCCGGATCTGATCATCCAGCGCGAGACGATTACGGTCACATCGCGAAGAAAGAACATGCTCTACAACACCCGATGAATGATCAACTTAGCAGTTGACGCGCTCAGAATCACTAACAACCAATCGTAGTGACCCTCGCTTGCGTCTATTGGCTTCCATTGTTTCTTCCGTATGAGTATCACCCCAAATGAGCACCGTCCCATCCGGAGAAGGCCAAGAGCTGACTGGAGGAAAGGAGATTCAGAGAGATCCCGGGGGTCAGTCTTGACGGAGCGAGTGTGTTGATTAATTGGATTGTTAGTGATTCCGGGCGCGTCAATTACTATGATCATTAGTCCCGTACGTGCTTTGGCTCGGGAAGTGGCAGTGAACTTTCTCCGCTGTATAGCAAGATTCGGCGCCGACCTACCGTTGACTAGCGGGTTTTCCCTAACCAGGTATCTCCCACCAGTGGGACACCGCCCTAGCCGGATCCCCGACCGGTTTTCCGGCATGTGTAGTAGTGTAGTGCATGTTAGTGTAAGTGTGTGTGTAAGGTGAGGATATGACAAGGAAGAGGAAGGAAAGATCGCGCTCGGTACGTGACCTGTTTGTGAGGGTACTACTCCGGCATTCGCCTGGTGTTGATCGGAAAAAACACGGAAAACTACCGACCAGAACAGCTGGACTCTAGAATTCTCCTCCAAACAGCGACTGAATTCGACTTAGCTGGAAAGCTAGTATCGCAAATCCTGCGGCCGTAGTGACTCGAACCTAGGACCTCCCGAGCAGAGGCTCTGTAGTGACATCAGTTGGTGCCCTGAGCCACCGCTCCCGATGGAGTTAGTGGGCGTGTCGGGAGCTTGTTGCGGTCGTTTGATTGATGAGTGAGTCTGTGTGCGTCAACTGCAATGATTGGAAGGCGCTTATGTGTAGTGCATGTTTTCCCGTGAGGTAGCGGTGGCGGTGATCTGCCAGTAGATCGTGAGTTCCGATGCCGACCTACACGTCAGATAAGAGGAATTTCCCTAATCAGGTATCACCTCAGCAGGACACCGCCACAGCTGGGACACGCTATAAGCTGCCAGCTGTTCTCCTGACATGAGTGGTAGTGTAGTGCATGTGCGTGTGGGTAACTAAGAGATGAGAATAGGACAAGGAATAGAAAGGAAAAATCGCGTGCGGTCCGGGGACCGTTTAATTTGGTAATGCTTCAGCATTCGTGTGGTATTGATCGGAGAAACCAAGGAAATGTTCTTGTAAGAACAGTCTGCTGCTAGAATTCTCATCTAGAGAGCGGTAGAATTGAACCTAGCTGACACGCTAGTGTCAAAAATGCTCCCTTGTAAGGCCAGCTGTCCCATGTAGATTTATTACTGCCTGAATGTTCGTCACGCCTAAAAGAAGCCTCTGAACTAAATTCAAATTGCCTGTTTCGTCGCCCAACATAATACCTTCTTTCTCCGTTAGATGGTGAAAGGAGTGTAGCGTGGTCAGACGGAAGAGCGGGCCTCAAAAGCCGAGTCTCGACACGCAAAATAAGGCATTAACTAACTAACTTGCCAGCTTCTTAGGGTCCTGGTGGATGGTGGGTGCGTGGGTGAGTGGTGCTCAAAGTTTTGGCGAGATGTGGATGGCAGAGGGGGTCGGAACGGTCCCACAGGAACGTGTCCGTTTGAATGCTTAAATAATGCTCTCCAGTGCAATGCTCGTCATTTCCGTTAGTGTAGTGAATGTTTTATCCCTGAGGTGTAGGTGATTCTATCCCCGCTGAATTGTGAGATCCGGCGCCGACCTACATGTCGGTTTGCGGGTTTTGCCTCCAGGTATCTCTGCCCGCGGGGCCAAGCTCTAGGCACCTGAGTAGCCTCCCGACAGCCATACTCCCGTCGTAATGTGGTGCATGTAAGTGTGTGTACGTAAGGGGCGAGCATAGGGCAAGAGGAGCGAAACATTATGGGCGGTCAGTGGCCTTTTCTATACGAGATTGCCCCAGCATTCGATTAGTCGAACCAATATCGGAAAACTACCGATCAGAGCAGCCTACAGACAGAGTGTGAATTTGATTCAGCTATGTAACTAGCTTGGCAATCCGCCACCGACGTGACTCAAGCCCTAGCATCTCCCGATCACAGCCAGTGCTCAGACAGCGAAGATGCTAGCTCTGAGCTAAGGTGAGCCGGTGGAAAGGCGTGGGGCTAGATGTCGGTTGAAGTCAGGTGGGGTCAGGTGGGGTCAGGTGGGGTCGGGTGGGGTCGGGTGGGTCGGGTGGGTCGGGTGGGTCGGGTGGGGTCGGGTATGGTCGGGTAGGGTCGGGTAGGGTCGGTTGGTTCGGGTGGGGTTGGATGGAGTCGGATGAAGTCAGGTGGGGTGGTTTCAGGTGGATTCAGGTGCGGTCAGGTGCGGTCAGGTGCGGTCAGGTGCGGTCAGGTGCGGTCAGGTGCGGTCAGGTGCGGTCAGGTGCGGTCAGGTGCGGTCAGGTGCGGTCAGGTTCGGTCAGGTGCGGTCAGGTGCGGTCAGGTGCGGTCAGGTGCGGTCAGGTGCGGTCAGGTGCGGTTAGGTGCGGTCAGGTGCGGTTTGGGAAAAGGTTTGAAAGTAGTCAGGTGGTCAGGTGTGCGGTCAGGTGCGGTCAGGTGCGGTCAGGTGCGGTCAGGTGCGGTCAGGTGCGGTCAGGTGCGGTCAGGTGCGGTCAGGTGCGGTCAGGTGCGGTCAGGTGCGGTCAGGTGCGGTCAGGTGCGGTCAGGTGCGGTCAGGTGCGGTCAGGTGCGGTCAGGTTCGGTCAGGTGCGGTCAGGTGCGGTCAGGTGCGGTCAGGTGCGGTCAGGTGCGGTCAGGTGCGGTTAGGTGCGGTCAGGTGCGGTCAGGTGCGGTCAGGTGCGGTCAGGTGCGGTCAGGTGCGGTCAGGTGCGGTCAGGTGCGGTCAGGTGCGGTCAGGTGCGGTCAGGTGCGGTCAGGTGCGGTCAGGTGCGGTCAGGTGCGGTCAGGTGCGGTCAGGTGGGGTCAGATGGGGTCAGGCGGATTGAGGCGGGGTTGGGAGAGGGTCGGGTGGGATCGGGGAGGGTCAGATGCGGTCAGTTGGAATCAGGTGAGATCAGATGGGGTCAATCAGGGCCAGGAGGTGCCAGGTAAGATTATTTAGGGTCAGCTGGGGTCATGTTGAGGTGAAGTGCGGCGCGGCTGGGCGGGGTCAATGGAAGCTTGGCTGATAGGGGCGATCGCGGCTGCGGTTGGCAGATGGGGCTGGTGGAGCGAGGCAGGACCAGGCGACGTGAGTGGCCGGCAGCACAAAGAGACGAGTTCACGTAGGGTGAGTTAGGGAAAGGATGGTCTGGAGTTTTGATTCATTGATTGAATTTTTCGGGCACATCTACTGTAATGTCCGGTTTGTGTAGTGAATGTTTTATCCCGAGAGGTGATTCCTTCCCCATCGGGTTGTGAGATCCAGCGGAGACTTATGCGTCAGGTTTCAACGAATATTATCATCAGGTCTCTCCCTCAACAGGGCCCCGTCCCAGCCGGCACAAGCCCAAAGCTCCCGACATGACTGATAGCGGAATACACGTAAGTTGTGTGTGTGTGTGTGTGTGTGTGTGTAAGGGATGAAGATAGAACAAGGAGGAGGGAGGAACTATCCTGTGTGGTCCGTGGTCCGTTTCTTGGGGCATAGCTTCAGCATTCGCCTGGTATTGAGAAACAGAAAAAGTACCTACGAGCCGGGTGCTAGAATTTTCTTCTGGACAGTAAGAAAATTCAAACTAGCTATCTAGGAAGCGTCGACAATCCGCCACTGCCAGGACTCAAACCCTAGGACCTCCTGGTCAAAGGTTCTTTAGAGACAGCGGCAATGCTGATTCCGAGATAAAATCTACCCGCGAAGGTAAGGAGGAAAGATTCTCAGGGGAAGACGCAAATAAGAGCGATCAACGAGATATACTTTGACAGTCGCATTCCAATGTGTGCGGATTTGGTATAACGGTTAGCGTACCTGGCTGTTGTACCCAAGTTTGCGCGTTCTAACCCGAACAAATCCCTGGATTTTAAGGACGGAAAAATCTTTCATACGCATCCCTGCGAAGGGGAAGTAAAGCCGTCTGCCCCATGTAGTAAATTTATTGCATGTAAAAGATCTTCATGTCTAAAAGAAGCCTGAGCTAAATTCAAATCGCCTGTATCGTCGTCCAAGCTAATACCTCCTTTCTCCGCTAGATGGTGAAAGGAGTGTAGCAAAATCGCGAGGTCAGACGGAAAAGCGAGCCGAGTGGTCTGTCTCGCCACGTAAAATAAAGCATTAACTAATATGTGGGACAACGTATTTGAAGTGGCAAGGAGATGTTGTTTAATTTTTGAGGTCTTTTTTATTAGCAAGTTCCTGAACCGTTAATAATAGTGTGGTCTTGCAACTGGGATAGGATGTTTACAATACAGTTATAGACCGTCGCCTTGCGTAATCGCTTGGCGAAAACTTCGACGACTTATTACATCCAGGCCTGCCAATAATCACATTCAAACCTTATTTTAGAATTTGTTGATGTAGAAAACAGTTGTGCATCGGGAGCAACATTTCAACACAACAACCTGTGAATGAGTCACAAAGGCTCTCTGTATATCGTATTAGCTTTAGATTATGCAGTTGATTGGTTGTTAGTGATTCCGAGGGGTCAACTAATGAGCTCATTAGACCGGTAAGTATAGTGCATGTTTTTTCCTCGGAATGCGGCGGTGGTCTTCCCCTGCTGGATGGCGATATCCGGCGCCGACCGTCGACTAGCGGGGTCTTCCCCAACCAGGTATCTCCCACCCGCGGAGCACCTTTCAAGTCGGGCAAGATCTAGGCCCCCAACCGGTCTCCCGGCATATGTGTTAGTGTGGTGCATCGTAGTGTAAGTGTGTGAAAGGGGAGAGGATAGGACAAGGAAGAGGTAGGAAAGATCGCGCGAGGTCTGTAGCCCGTTTGTTAGAGTACTGCTCCAGCATTCACCTGGTGTTGATCGGAGAAACCACGGAAAACTACCGATCAGAGCAGCTGACCTCTAGAATTCTCCTACAGACAACTGAATGACGAAAATATTGCTACTGTCGGGAATTCAACATTGGACCTTCCGTTCAGAGGCTCATCAGTTCATGCACTGAACAACCATACCGAGTATTATTATGCGAATTTTAAACAGTTCTTCAAAAAAGATTACGAATAGGTATCCAGAGAAAGGACAACTAGAATAGAAAATGCTTAAAATATATTTTCCTTCGCCGCAGTTCAAAAATTGAAAATATTTAAGAACAAACGTTCAGAAAATAATCGTAAATATTATTAAATCTAAGTGGCATTAGTAGTTAAATACATACAATTTTCTTTCAATTATTTTGCCATTTATTTAGAGGAACTTCGTGGAGCTCCTCCTCTATTGTTGTCCTCTAGGTATAGAAATGGCGACTGTGAATTATCTTTTTCGCATCATTAGTTGCGTCATTGATTACCATCTCGAGTGTTGTGTCGTTGGGCCGGAGAGAGAACGTGACGGCGAATGAATCGCGAGGGCAGATAATGAGGGAGGCCCGCACACAGTAGAGGCATCTACCGGCGAGCGGCTCAACGAGATGGGCGGAAGACGCCCAGCCGCAAGCTGAGGTTATTTAGCTGTCAGGGCTGGCAACAAAGCTGCAGCATTTTAGAAATGTCCGCGGCAAGATGAGGTGATAATAGAAGCACATTGACAAGGCTGACAACAATACACCAGCTTGTTACAAATGCCGGTGTAGTTAAAGCGGTATTCATTATTAATATTTGTTTCGATATTGTAATTATTAAATAGTTACAATCTACGAGAACCTACAGAGGGGTGTGTGTATAGTTTTGATAGAGACACAGGAACTCGGGAAAATTAATAAAACAGTTCCGATTTTGATTTAAAATTTCTCTGGAGAGGTGGCTCAGTGCATCAACTGATGTCACTGCTGTGCCTCTGACCGGGAAGTCCTAGTTTCCAGTCACGACGGCGGCAGGAGCTTGTCAGCTAGGTCGAATTCAGTCGCTGTCTGGAGGAGAATTCTAGCGGCCGGCTGCTGTGATCGTGAGTGCTTCGATCAACACTCGGTGAGTGCCGGAGCAGTACCTAAACAACCGCGCGCGATCTTCCCTTCCTCTTCCTTGTCATTTCCTCACTCTTTATACACACACTTACACTAAAATGCACTACACTACCACACATACCAGGAAACGGGTCGGAAACGTGTCCCGCCAGGGGCGGTGCCCCGGGGGTGGGAGATACCTGGGTGGGGGAAATCCCGCTAGTTGACAGTTGGTCGGCGCCGGATCTCGCCATCTAGTGGGGGAAGATCACGGCCATCTCCCGAGAAAAACATGCATTACACTAACGGGACTAATGACCCCCCCCCAGTAGTTGAAGTGCTCGGAATCACTATCAAACAACAACAATAACGGATTTGACATTTGGGAGTATTGCAATATCGCTTTACGTAGATTTTGATAAGATTTGCCGCCTCCACCGAAGGGAAGCCTGAGCATCGGGTGCGGAGGAAGGAAGAGATGGTGGGGAAATGACAGCGCCTTCCTGTGTAAAGATGGGCCATAAAGATGAGCTGGCGCCTAAAAGATGCCGCAGAGGAGGCATAAAGATTCGTATGATAATCGAAAGTAGCTCTTGAGATTTCATCTGTTAACACCGCTGTTGCCCATTTGCAATTTCTATTTCTTACAGTAGATGGCTAAAGAATTAGCAGTATATACGTTTCTATATGTAGTGCTTTTGTCTCATTATTGTAAATTCTCAATTGGTTTTGGGTTATCATTCCTTTTTTAACAAATGAATCGCTTTAGTCGCTGCTAATTGCATCTGAAATTTTTCTATACTTCTTAATGTAATTATCTTATTTATTTCTCGCCCTTAGTGTAAAGAGAAATTACTATCATATTGCGCCCGAAAACGGCGAATTTTTGATAGAAAAACTATTATTCTCTGGTAAAGAAATTAGTGGTGTTGCAACAGCTCATACTTCCTCGCATAATTCCTAAATATGCTATTCAGAAACAAATAAAAATGAGACCTGCTCTACTAATTTAATTAAATTGGGAGCGTTTTTCAGAAAATGTATTTTTTTACACATTGAAATAATTTCAAGCACTAATAACACAAAAACGACAATTTTTTTAAATGACCTTTTTTAAAGCGTTATTTTTAAAACATATTTTCATTATGGCAAAAAATTCTATCTTCATCTTCCTTGTATTAAACTGTTAACTTTTGTAATTTTCGAAAATACAGAGAGTACCCCGCAAATGAGACTATGCCAGATTTCTTACGGTCCCTTGATACAAACTAGGGTAAATTTAAAAAAAGAGCCGTTTTTGAGAAAAAAATTTAAAATTATTTTAACATTGCTTATATTTTACACAAAGTTACGCAAAACTACCCATTTTTGAAAAAATGTTCAAAAACTAATTTCAAGGTGTCTGTAAAATATAGTTTCCTTTAGGAATATTAAATCTATATTTAAAACTTCTAACAACTAGAATATTAAGTGTTTATTTAATAATGTAGTTGTAAGAAGATGCCGAAGAAACGTGAACTTTTGAAATATTCCGAGAAAATGTTAAACTGTGAAAAATCAAGTATAACAACGAAAATGAGACCTGCACTATTCTATTAAGAGACTTTTATGCTATACGAGTACGTTGTTTTTTCAAAATATTTTGAAGGCATTTCGGACTAAATTTTGAAAATATTTTTGAGGCTTTTGTAAAGTACACTAAGAAAACAAAATAACCTCTGGAATCTTTTATACACTCGAATTTGTTCAGACGGATAGGGGAATCAATTTTGGAGAAAATTGCCTGAATGGTTTGGGCGCTGGCGTTGATCAGAGACGGACAGACAGACGTTTCGCTGACAATAGATTATTCTGACTACACATGTTGCAGGAAATAATTTATCATACATAGCAACATGATTTATCCACGTTTTCGTTAACAGGGTCCGGCATTAAGGGTTTTCGGCCGAAAATTCGGTGTTGTCAGGCACTCGATTACATAACTCTCATCTTACGAAGTAAGGGGGAAAATTTAAACGACAATCTGTCTGAGTGAAAATTAAGAAAGAGATCTTTAAATAGTGAATGTGACACAATAACGCAAATCGCAACAAACAAATATATTTCAGTAACTTCACATTATTTATATCACATATTCAGTAAAATATTGCCTCACAATTTATAATATTAGACGTATATGAGTGCATAATACTGGAAGCATAGAAGCATATGAATATTAGAGGCATATGAGTAAGTATTGCATTCGAAGCAATGAAGTCCATAGACATATGCCTCAAAATAATAGAAAACTATTTGTTTAATTGAAATAAAATCGAGATATCATAATAATATTGCGGCAAGCTACTGTACATTTAATTTTACGTAACATAAATAGTTCGCGAGGTAGATGTGATATGCATACGTACTTGAAGCACCTCTAGTTTCTAATTGTTCAGTCGGGGCATGAACTCGAGTTAGGGGCTCCGTATTGAGGAACCTGTGCCGTAATACACTGGTGTGTAGCGGGTTGCATATTCAGCCCCTTCACGAAGAAAATACTAATTGAACGGAGCATTGTCAGAATCCCTTTAACTCAATCTATTATTTTAAATTATCTACTAGTGAGAACCCGTCAAAATATGACGGTGTGATCTAAGATAAATGTAAAATACTGTGCCCAGACTAATGTTCACAATATGTTGCATTGTTTGAATCTTCAGGGTATAACAAAGATATTCTGTGATGTGGAGTTCACAAAATGTTGAACACGTATGGCCCATGACCAGGTGGCAATTCAATATCGGCACCAAATTACACAAAAGAAAGACCACTATTATACTAATGGATATTATTTCTAAAGTTTTTTGATGTGTCATAATCTCCTATAAACAACTGTTTGATTTCTTCTGGCATATTGCTCGAAGGTAAACTTATTTTCCCATGTAAGCAACACACAGTAAACTCGTTTACAGAATTTCTCTGACATGGGAAGTACAAAGTAGAACAATACTGACATTTCATAGACAATAACCCAACAGAAAACGAAATGACCTCACTATCACGACACATACGCTGACTTTCTCTTTCCCTGCTCTCAGTCAATGTAGTGCGTTTGAGTCTTTTGGGGCGCGTGGGCAACGATTCGGAATTCGACATTACCTGTAAACAACTTCACTACAACCGCACAAAACCCACTGTCCGAATGTTCTCTACAAAATACACTACAAAAGCCAATATGTATATGCAAACTGTCATCTTCACAATGCAATTATTACACTGAAACAAAACCTTGACGAATTGTGAACAAATCTCAAGAATCAAAACAAAAGCATCAAGCAGCGCCACCATGAAGCGGCGGGGATGCACATCTATAGACTCATATATACCAATTTTCAAACAGCCATCCTTTGGAAGAAAACAATTGACTATTGATAAGCGTACTATTAAAGAATGATTTAATTAATTAATTTACACCGTAAATATTGGTGAATCAACACAAACAATATCTGATAACACATCTAGGGATCACATTCTTTCATTTAAAGGAAAAAATACTACAATCGGTTCAGTAGAAGCTCTAAACGAAGCCATGGCAGAATACCTTATTTTTTTAAATATATAGATAGATTAGCGTATTTTGCATTAATAATAAAATATAATAATATTATAGTAATTAACGAAATACGTGTATAAAGAGAAGTATATTTGCATGAATGAAATGTTCAAGAAAACGAGCGACGTTAGCAAGTTTTCTTCTAGACCATGAGTGCAATTATACCCCATTATACCGATGTTACGTTCAATATTTTTTCGTTTCCATTTACGAATAATTCAAATTTTAAGAAATTCCAGCACAGCTTTTCCACCCGAGACATGCATTTCATGACGTGATATTGCTTCTGAAAAAGATATATTTTAGTGGGCCTTGCGTTGTTTTTGTTTCCTCGAAATATTTGCAAATGGAAGGTACTGAACCTATTGCAGATAAAATATCAGTAGAAGCTGACAAAGTTATAAAACATTTCTTCCCACGAAAGGTAAATATAGGTAAAAGAGAATACAACATGTATACATATTGAGGAGAAAACAAGTCACTTCTGACGCAGTTTTGCTAGCTATAAGGTACTTTTTAGAACTGGTAAACACAACTGACGTTTACATTTTTAACATTATTAGTCCTAAGACCAATTATTTTACATGTAAAACGTGTAATTTATTCGTGTTAACTATTTTATGTTGTTCCATAAGGCAGCTAACGTAACATTTACTTCCCCAATTTAGTTTTATTCATTAATTGTTTATATGTAGTTGTTATAGGAACGTAATATGTGATGCACATTCGTGTTAATGTTTCATGACCCATTGCAAATATCTTGGCTACGTTTGTGTTAGAGTTTCTTAACTGAACAATTTGGCTTCTTTTCTGAATTTTGATCGGTAAGTGTGTAGTTTTAATTGCACGGTGGAATTTTAATTGCACTCGTACTATTAACACAGTGATAATCAATGACCGGCAATCGCAAGGAATTATAGAGCAGTGGGAAGAAGAGATATTGGAAGACCAAGGGCAAAATGGGCACCGGAACAGGTTCTTTAGAGCCTAATCCTTGAATTGAAGAAGAAGAAGAAGAAGAAGAAGAAGAAGAAGAAGAAGAGGATAATCAACGGTTTTTCATAAAATTAATGAGCATATGTAGTTAATTAAACGCAAATAAAATTGTAGAATCTCTCATTTTAGCTCATTTCAAGGGGTTTGACTCACGCTTTTCCCCTTCGGATCTAGGTTTCTCGGTTTGAATTTAAAATAAAGAACCGAATATACGGGTGTACAGGGAGGAAATTTGAAAATAAGCTCGTAAGATAAGTTTAAGAATATTTTGTCTGGACTACTTGGATATTCTGAATGGTTCAGCCGCAATAAGCAGTCATAATTCGGTTTGATAAAATGCTTTCTGGGCGAAACTTTGCATTGCAGAAGCACAGAAACACTCCACAAACAGGTAAATGTTTGTGTTTATTATTTTCAAAATGAATGAATTTATTTGTTCAGAAATAAAAAAAGCATCCAATTTACACAATTCGACTTTTTTTATTTCTCGATGAATTTTCGAAAATTGCGTGTTGGATGTAATGAAACGGAGAATTAGATTTTGAAGCCCCACTAAGTACGTCGGAGAGACTACGTGGTTTAGCGTTTGGAGAGTAATGTTCCTTAATTTGGGTCTCGATGCTGGAAAAATATTTCCCGTTTGAAAACATTTGTGCAGGTTCTTGAATAGTGTAATATTGCGGAGCCGGTACGAATAATGAGAGACTCTCGTATACTATTCTACCACAACCATAATCTGCTATTCAAAGACACTTCTTGAAATAATGTCATGTTAAATTTTATGAAAATATGAGAACTATTGACGTAATTTTGCGCGAAAGTTATGCAGGTCTTAAACAATTATTTTCTCAAAAAGGTTCCAATTTTTTAAATCTTTTCTCCTTGTGTATACCAAACAAGGGACGGTTAAAAATGGTGCTAGTTCCATTTCCGGCGAAGTGTGTGTTATCGAAAATTGCAAAAAAAAAAAATAATGTCGCAAATGTAACAATACTGAAGATTGAGAATTTTGGCTTAAATGAAATATGTTTTGAAAATCAGATTTTTAAAAGAGAACATGTACAATTAATTGAAAAAATCTAGTAGTTTTTGCATACTTTCTGCTTGGAATTAACGCACGTTATAAAGAAAATTCTTTAAAAAAAATTTTATTTTTTAAAAAATTTTAGGAATAGAAATGGGACCAATATAATAGCGCACATTGATTTTTTTATTGATTCCTCTTAATTTTTGAAATTTGCAAAAGTTAGAAACAATGTGAGAAAGTGTGTGTTGCACCATTCGTTTTAAAATCCGTCCCTTTATCTTGGGAACAATAACAAAAAATGTAAGCCATTATAAAGTGACCTTAAATAAATTTAAAAAACTGTAGCCATTTTTGACAATATTTTTATAAATTGTATTAACAGTTCATTTGAAAGACTGAAGCCATCTTTTTTAAAAAAAATGAATTTCGGACTTAAGTAAAGTATCCTTCTAAATCAAAATATCCATTTAAAACTCGCAGGGCCACGTGTTCCTTCAGATCAATCCGAGAATTTCTGTTTTCGAGAAAATAGTCTGAATGGTTTTTGTCTCTAGAGCTGGCCACATATGGACATATGGATAGAGTTCAGGCAAACGTGCCGTTTTTGATATTTTTTGTGACAAGGGCCTAAAGAAACATGAGTTCTTACCGCACAACCTCTTAAGAAAGTAATTTTCTACATTCAGGAATAAGATTTATCCACTTTTTTGTTGCCAGGTCCCGAACATTTTCCGAGTTTTTCTCTTGAACATGTGCCCATTTTTGCTGCAGCATTGGCATATTTTCTTTCACTACCTAAGTACGTAGTAGTCTAGACATTTGCTACAATAGTACATACTTTCTCGCATTATTTGTAACTTTTGAAAATTTTCTAAAATAAGAAAATTCAATGAAAGTTAGACCTCTGATATTCCTCGAAGGATCTCTTGTTCTAACCATTGGATAATGCAAAGACAAAAATTAGCGTTTTATGACAAAATATATTTATATTTCATAACCTTTAAGCATAAATTACGCTAAAATTACTCGTTTACAAAAAATGTACATGATATTATTAAAAGAAACTACTTTTTAGAACATTTTATTTAAGAATGAAATTCTACCGTCAATATTGGACTTTTACAATGTTACTTTTTGCAACTTTCTAAAATGCTCAGAGTTGGCCGAAAATGGGACCTCCTCCACATTCGTACCGCCCTTTTGTTCACATAAAGAAAACATTTTAGGGAAAAAATGGTGAAAATTTTTAGAAAATATTTCAAGGAAAATCACGCAATAACTGAACTTTTTCCAAACATTGTACATGACATTATTTCAAAAAATGTCGTTGAATACAGATTCAGTAAGGAAGAATGTCTAACATAATTGTTGAGCTTGTAGAAAGATGTTGGATAAATTTGAACCTTTGTATTTTTCGTAAATTTTGAGATTTCATAGAAAATGAGACATGTGTCATTTACTTCGGCGCTGAGACTAGAACTCAGGCTCTTTAATTTAACATGTCAGGCTCTATTTCACTACATCACGCGGTTGTTCTGACATGACTTGTAGCGACACTAAAAAATCTAATTGTCTCTCCCATTATTTCCAATCCGCTATTACGAAAATTCAGCAAATTCAACAAAAATGAGATCTACGCCTTTCTCTTAAGCCTCTCGTATGATTAATCAAAAAATGTAATAAAAAAATTGGAGGAATTTTTCCGAAAATTTAGAATTCTTAATTGAGGTATAACATAAAGTTCCCTCCAAAATCAAAATATCCATTTCCAACTCTCAGGGATTCAAGTTAGCCCAGTTCTTTCAGAGAACAATTTTTTTGAAATATGTATTAACGGTTTAGACGCTGTTGTCCACAAATTGACGGCCCGGAAAACAACTTGTTTCTTCAACCGTTTTATCGGTATGAATGGCACACATAATGCTGATTCTGATCACAGAACGGGTCAGAGGAATAATTTTTTTGCGTATAGAAATTATTTATCCTGGTTTTTCTTATCAGGGCTTGAGAATAAGAGGTTGTCAAAAAATGTCCGTTTTCCGCGGCCCGATTACAATACTTTCTCTTTACTACGAGCAGACGATCTCAGCTTTGGAAAATTCACTTTAGATGTTTAGATTAAAATTGGTAATCGTCCTTTGGAAATTAAACCCTATCACTTATTCCGAGATATGTAGAGATTGTGTAGAGACATTACGTTAAATTTTTCAATTACATAAGAAATGGAAGGATTTAGAAGAAACTATTTCTATAATACTTAAAGCAATACAAGTAAGTCTCAAAATAAGTACAAATCGTAAAAAGTGTTTAAAATAATTTCTAAAATTAAGACATTATAAAACGTGTTTTCTCAAATAAAAAAAAATATAACATTTTTTTTAGGTTTTGTCTAATGCAGCGTTCCGCATGTGGTTTTGGGAACAAAATTCATTTTGAGAACTATTATTACATCTATACGAATATACTATTTCGAAAGTGTCTCGGAAGGCTCGAAATGTGAAAAAAGAGTTGTTAGTGTCGTGAGTAGTAGGAATGATATCTTGCTCTATGTTTCATACCCTCCAGACTGAAACAACAACAAGTCGATGGTTTTGATGCAATGCAGAAGATGCAAAATAGCGCGGACAGTTTATGCGTAGATTTAAACAACACTTTGAGAACTCTTGAAATTTGGTTCGTGAGTAGGCAGAAGGTGGGTGGGGTTGGTTTGAGTAATTCTAATGGTTTGAGCGTCCCGCTTTTGTTGAATGATCCGAGTGATTATAGGGTTCCGATTGGTTTTATAAATAAAGAGGTCCATGTAGTTTGGGTATTCCGCATGATGTATTGTTTGAGTGGCTCACTTGGTTGGTGTAGTTTGAACGGATCGAGTCCTATATTCTCTGAGTGAAGTAGTTCGATTAGCTCATGCAATTTAAGCGGTCTATGTGGCATGAGTGTTTTCAAGTAGACCATGAGGTTTGCATGACTCAAGTGGCTCGATTAGTTTTGAGTTATTTCATAGGTCGCGGGGTTCAAGTACTGCGAAGACGCCAGGCAGATCGGGAGGATAGAAAGGTTCCAGAGATACTTGCACCTTGGGGTGATTTAGATGTTTTGCGTGGTTGAGTGAGGGGAATGATTCGAGAGGATGGAGTAATATAAGCGATTCGAGTTGTTTCAAAACCCTGCGAGGGTGCAACAATCCTACATGTAGTCCAGTGATCTGCTGGAACAGTGCCGCCAATGAGTGAGGTGGTTTGAAACGATTGAATGACTCAAAAGGATGCATGTGTTCGAGTTATCCTAAAGTTTGTTTGTTCTTCGTGTGAGTGAAGTGCCTCAAATGATTATAAGTAATATTAAACGCACATAAGGTTTGTAGTTCGAATAGTCCAGGTGGTTCGAGTGGTCCACCTACTTTCAGCGGTCTTGGTCACTGTCTCTGGCTCGCGTGGTTCGAATTGATGAAGAGACTGAACTGCCTTTGTGATCCAGATTGATCTAGTGAGTCAAGCGATTTAACCCTCGAGAGGCAACGCTGGAGCAGAATGTAAACTATGTTATAACCTGGGCGAATTTGTTACAATTGTGAATGTTACGAATTTTCAATTTCCCAAGTAATTCGTCTAAATATAAATGTTGTAAAATTCTACATCTAAACAAATTTTATGTTCACAAGGAAATAACTAGCCTTCTTTATGAGAGAAAAGCCGGAGAATAACATTGTTTCCAAGAAAACGTAGCTGGTAGCAAATTTGCACCGCGCTGCGGCTCGCGTAACGTTCAGAGGTGCTGCCACTCGAGGGTTAAGTGAGACAAGCAGATCAAGCGATCCAAGCGTTTCGAGTAGTCCACACGAGTTAAGTGGCTCGACTGGTTCGTGTGGTTCGAGTAGTCTAAGTGCTTTGAGCGTTACCTGTGAAAAAATGTTTCAAGTAAATGTGATTCGATGGTGATTTGAATGACTTACACCCATTGAATGGTGTGAGTAGTTCGAGTGCTTAGAAAAAATGTTCAAGTGATGATGCCAGTTGGAATGGTCCATATAGTTCGGATAATTCATGTGGTTCAAGTGCTTAGAGAGAGTGTTGTGGTTGGAATGGTTTATGTGGTTCGAGTGGTTCATGTGATTCGAGTGATCCATGTGATCCGAGTTGTCCATGAGGTGACAGTGATCCGCTTGGTTCCAGTGATAAAAGTGCTTCGAGTGAGTGGTGTGGTTCAAGTGATCCGCGAAGTTGGAGTGTTCCACATGGTTGAAGTGGTTCTGTTGGCTGGAGTGGTCCAAGCGCATCGAGTGAGAGATGTGATACCAGTGGTCCGAGTGGTCCATGATGTTCAAGTGGTCTGTGTGTTTTTAGTGATTCATGTAGTTTGAGTGATTCATGTGGTTTGATTCGCCCGTGTGGTTTTAGTAGTTCATGTGGTCAGAGAGGTCGATGTAGTCCGAGTGGTCCGTGTGGTTCGAGTGGTCCACGTGGGCCGAGTGGTTGAGTTTGCTCGAGTAATCTAACCGCTTCGTGTGAGTGGTACGTTACGAGTGGCCCGTGAGGTTCGAATGGTGCACGTGGTTCGAGTAGTTCATGCGATTCGAGTCGTCCGAGTGGTCCATATAGTCTGAGAGGTTCGTGAGGTTCGAGTAGTCCGAGGGGTTCCTGTGGTTCGTGTAGTCCATGTGGTACGAGTGGTCCATGTTGTTCGAGTGAATCTTGCGGTTCGAGTGGTCCATGTAGTTCGAGTGGTCCATGTTGTTCGAGTGGATCTTGTGATTCGAGTGGTCCTTCTGGTTCGAATGGTCAACGCGGTTCGAGTGTTTCAAGTGATTTGAGTGGTCCATGTGGTTCGAGTGGTTTGTGTGGTTCGAGTGGTCCTCTTGTTTCGAGTGGTCCACGAGGTTCGAGTGTTTCAAGTGGTTCGAGTGGTCCATGTGGTTCGAGTGGTTTGTGTGGTTCGAGTGGTCCTCTTGTTTCGAGTGGTCCACGAGGTTCGAGTGTTTCAAGCGGTTCGAGTGTTTCAAGTGGTTCGAGTGGTTTGTGTGGTTCGAGTGGTCCCAGCGCGTGGGGCGGTTGGTTGGAGTGGTGGTAGCGGTGCGAGTGCTGGGAGCGAGCGGCGCCGTGTGCACCCACCCGTCTGCGTCGAGGAGTCGAAGAAGGTGGATGTGGTCTCAACCGTCATGGAGGCGATGGTGCCGTCGGTGATCTGGGCGCTGGAGTCGCGGCGCCCGCGCGACCGCGTCACGCACTCCTCCGCCGACTGCGAGCTCTGGCGGCGGAAGTTGCGGCAGCGGATCATCTCTTCGGTGGTGGACTGGCGGCGGAAGCCGCGCGCGATCAGGATTTCCTCGGTGGTGGACTGGCGGCGGATGGCCGGCGCGTGGCCCCCTGCGGACCGCACACCACATCAGCACTCAACCAGCACCACGCAACACAGCACATGCTTTCTCGCAGAACTACGAGAAAAAAACTCAAATTTTCAAAAATTTTTGAATGGCCGGCGCGTGGCCCACTGTGGACCACACACCACATCAGCACTCAACGAGCACCACTCTAAACTAGTGATACTACATAAAACAGCACATGCTTTCTCGCAGAACTACGAGAAAAAAACTCAAATTTTCAAAAATTTTTGAATAGCCGGCGCGTGGCCCACTGTGGACCACACACCACATCAGCACTCAACCATCAACACTCTAAACTAGTGATACTACACAACATAGCACATGCTTTCTCGCAGAACTTCGAGAAAATATCTCAAATTTTCGAAAATTTTTGAATAGCCGGCGCGTGACCCACTGCGCACCACATACCACATCAGCACTCACCCAGCATCACACAAAACAGCACAAAACTACATAAAACAGCACATGCTTTCTCGCAGAACTACGAGAAAAGGAGTCAAAGTTTAATGCATGTAAGGTTAAGATATTCTGCCACCAAGTTACTATACTTAATTGCAGAATTAACAATAAAATCTAAAAAAATCTAAACAATCTAAATTTTCAAAGATTTTCGTATGGGCGACGCGTGGCCCACTGCAAACCGCACACCACATCGTCACTGGACAGGCACTTCACAAAACATCTACCTCCAGTTCGAACAAAAATGTTCCAAACGAACCCTGTAACTTACATGCCCTCCCGACTTAGATGAAGTCTGCAGATACGAAACCGTAATAAATGCTTTCACTTCCATCTTTCGTATTCCCATACTACTGATTACACACACCAAAAGGAAAAGCAAAAAAGTTGCAAAAAATGAAAGTCGATATGAGGAAAATCTAATATGCGAGATGCTATAAACAACTTTTTTAAATTCATGTAGTATTTCTCAGAATTGACACGGAAAACTGGTATTTGCCGAGATAAATTGTGAGCAAAGCTAGAAAATATTTTTTTGTTAAATATATAAATTTTACAGAAAAAGAAAAAAGTTTTTTTAAAATATGGGCGGTAAAGATGGTTATTTTGCAGTTGATTTGTTCACTCTCTATATCGAGGCTCTTGAGTTTGTTTCTACTTTCCAATTAGAATATGCAGTTATTCTCAATTACTTTTCTATTATTTCTCAATATCAATTAAAGTTTATTCTGTTTTGAATAGTATAGTTTGAAATGAACATCAACTCAGTTTCATAACAGAAAATAAGATGAAATAAACAACGTGTAGTATTTTGACATTTTTCCAAAAAAATTTACTTGTAATTGGATTAAGCCTCTGACTGGACCGCGACAGAATGAGATCTATAGATTCTACAGCATTCAAAAGCACTATAACATTTTTCCTTCGTTGTGGTGGAGTGATGTTGGTGAATACTTGCAATGTTGAATTATGAAATATAATAATTAAACTGTTATATTTCATAAATATTAATATTTAAATATTAATATATAAACTAATGCATAAATATTATTGTGAAATAAATATTATTTTTTGCTAATCAATATAGTTTCCTATTGTATAAAAATCTCGTATAAAACAGACAAATGTTACTTGACATTTGAACTTGAATAATACATCCAATCTCTCCAGCGATTCCATAACGTCACTCAAAGCTTCAAAATTCTGCCACTGCCTACCGGTCTAATTCTGCAATTAACGGATAGATGGCATTGTACTACATGTTGCAGGTAACTTGAATATTATGCTTGACCAGCGCAGCCAATCACTGAATTTCCAAGTCTTTTCAGCGCATTTGGCTTAAAATATTGAAATACTCGACCATGTTGCCAATGGAGTGCTATGATGAAAGTTCTATCGGAAGCAAAACTGGTATTACAAGCGATCGTTCCAGATATGTAAACCCGAAGCTGGAAGAGGATCTTTTGTTTCGTTTTTCGTCGTATCCTTACTCTATCTTTATTCTCAGGTTATTCAGACGGAAAGAATACTGAATTCTATTCGACGACCACTGAACAAAATGAGGCGTTTTATGCCTGAACTGGTACGTGACTACTGCTTCGTAGTTCCAATTTTAACAGACGAATTACCAGATCATAGAAGAGTTCAGGAATACCCTCAACTGTGGTTATTAAGGGAGATCTTGTAAAAACATGACACCATGCATCGAAAATTTCTTTGGTGCATTCATGATTTCAGGCCTGTTGAATCGCCTCCTATATTATTTCGGTAGTAAACATACCTTTTGCGGCTCCCACAGGCATCTAATCTGTATCAATAACGCCTCTAAAGAAAGAGAATTTTACGGGGACATGACAAATTGCACTTTGACTTTAAAAACATGAAGAATTTCTTTAAACACACTTCTAAATATTCATGTCAAATGTATCCCGCGACATTTCTGAGTCTATATCGTTAAGTAACCCCTAAACGAAGTGTTTCAGAACCTTAAACACTAAAATTTTCAGGCAAAGACCTCAAAGGAACGTTCCCTATACCGTATTCTGCTGTACAATGTCGCTTTACAAATTACGGGAAAGTGTAAAAAATGATTTATCAGTTGTTACAAATGACTTATTAGACGAAATCCACAAAAAGTGCAAAACAAAATGTCATATAAAATGGGTTATTTCCTTCTGCAATAACATAAAATTAATGTCTATATTAAAAGACACTGTTCTAAAGGGAAAAGAAAAAAATTGGAATTTCATTAAAATCCTCCCCCTAGTAACCACTAGGTAAAGAAATAGGATTTGGCAAAGTATGGAAATTCGTGCCCTCTCCCCAAAACGTACCACAAAACCTCGTTCTATTTTAAAAGGTAATACAATAAAATGAACACAAAACACCAGTTTCAGCCGTGGGAGATTTAATGTTTAAAATGCCGTTTTCACTTCCTCGGAGAAGCGTTCTCAACTTCCGCAAATCGGATTAGGAAATGTTGGAGCTAAAGGACGCTGAGAAACAGCCTCAAAGTTATTTGGGGATTTCTGCATGTTAGCGCAAACAACGAACCTACCTGTTAGCAACTGTGGAGACTTTATAAGGAAAAGTTTACGAAAACATTATTTGACTTGCTACGGAGGTTTAAGTAACAAGCTATTATTAAATACTGATTTAAGTGTTGGATAGCATGTGAATAAATTTGGTAAATTTTCATATAGGAAGATAAATGTTTTTAAGAAAAGATACTTCGGTTATTCAAATATGAACAGGAATTTAGTAACACAACGTTATTCGTGATACATAAAAATACAAATGCAGTCTCTTATTTTCCCCATAGTTTCTTTTAACATATTTTCTCCTTCGCACAAGAAACTTTCTGATTCCTTCATGGAAAAAATAAGGCGAATGTGGCAGTAGCAGATTGTACAAATCTCGCTCCGCCAAATGTCTCCTTTAGAGGACCGAACAAATGGTAGTCATGCAGGAATACGTCCGAACATTAAAGTGAGTAATATACAAGTATTCCGTGCAATTTTGTGAATATATCACGGGTCAGAGCCAGTGTGTGCGACCGTGTTTTGTCAGCAGAATATCATCGTGAATCGGTAGCTGCCATCCGATTGAGCCGCGGGAAGTCGCCGTCGGATACAATGGTATGGGTTCTTATTCCCACTGATGCACTATGGACACTAGAGATGCCTTCGACGACTCTCATACGCTGCTTGAATATTGCCTTCATTAACGCTGGTCGTCGAACTCCACTTATATTATTTATTTTCCACTTTATCACAACCATTTCGAGACGTCTGAACCCAATACAATAGTTGGTATTTACTCGGAGAAGCATGAAAAAAACTGTGCTCTGAGTCTCTTAAAAATTCCATTCAATTTTACACCTTCGTTGTCAAGAAAACGAATAATTAGTTATACATCGCTCACACTGATACTTTCTGTTCATTCTAGTGATACTGCAATAGAAGGCGTGAGTATGAAGGACGTACATGGCTATTCCTTCTCTATTTTCGCGTCACATTCTCCTGGGAACGCCGCGCTGATCCCGTAATACGCCTGGCAAAGAAACGAATTTCCGGTTTATATTTGAATGACCCTTGTATATTGTAATGTTTCTCCATAACATCAGTGCCATCTTACGACGTTTGAATTGACTTGAGGATAACTTATTACATTCGAACATTTTGTTAACTCTACATTGCGCGGGCAGACGGTGACCTACAAACACTTGAGCGTGCAAGACCTGTCGACAGTGCAATAAGTGAGTGACCAGTTTGTCCTGGGCATTGTTTCATATTTACTCATTAGATAATGTTGCTTAGTTTTTTAAATGTCGTGTGTGGATTGTATTTTCTTTGACTAACTTCTCTTATCGCCAAACCACAAGCGGCTATAAGACTGTCATATTGAGACATCGGATTTTAAAACAAATGACGAGCAAACATTCAGAACATGACTCATTCACTTCACTATTTTACAATAAATATGAAAAATATAAAACAAATTTTACACTTTTCAAGAATATCTTGATTGATTATTTCATGTTTCCGGGCGCGTCAACTGCTTTGGTCATTAGTTCCGTTAGTGTAGTGCATGTTTTTTTCTCGGGAGATGGCGGTGATCTTCCCCCGCTGAATGGTGAGATCCGGCGCCGACCTACCGTCGGCTAGCGGGGTTTCCCCCTAACCAGGACTCTCCCACCATCGGGGCACCGCCCCAGCCGGGGCAAGCTCTAAGCTCCCGACCGGTCTCCCGGAATATGTGGTAGTGTAGTGCATGTTAGTGTAAGTGTGTGTGTAAGGGGAGAGGATAGGACAAGGAAGAGGAAGGAAAGATCGCGCGCGGTTTGTGGCCCGTTCGTTAGGGTACTGCTCCAGCATTCACCTGGTGTTGATCGGAGAAACCACAGAAAACTACCGATCAGAGCAGCGGGCCGCTAGAATTCTCCTCCAGACAGCGACTGAATTTGACCTAGCTGAAAAGTTAGTGTCGAAAATACTGCCACCGTCAGGACTCGAACCTAGGACCTTGCGGTCAGAGGCGCTGCAGTGACATCAGTTGCACTGAGCTACCGCTCCCGGTAACAATATCTTTATCTCAACAAATAGAGTACTATGTATTAATGTATTGTAAGACATCTCACTTTTTTTTCAGGAAATAAAATTCTAGGTAAAAACAACAAAAGACCTCAATTTTTGCCAAATGGACATGCCACCTTTTGAATGTTTGCTCCTCATATGCCTAGTTAGTTCTTTAGGACGTTGCAAATCATAATTGCAGATGTTTACGAATCATGAGAAAGATAGATCTACTGAAAGCATCTAATACGGCCTGAATGTCCTAAAACGGCGGTTGAACCTATTTTAATATTTTTGTCTATACCTGTTTACAAAAAGCAATTTTGTTAAATCATATTTTTCAAAATTTGTTTTACCGAAACGCAAATTCGTTCCCGAATTTCAGGAAAACGTGAATATTCCGTGATCTAATATGCAATCGCCTACGCACCGCTATCTCTTTCCCACACACTTTTTAGCATTTGAACCCATTCCTGGTTATCCGATTGAAAATGAAAAATGTGATAGAAGGAATCAAATGAAAAAAAAATGAAAGTGAATAAAATAATTTGCTTGTAGGCACTCTCATAAATTTAAAATATTTGATTTGCTGAAAAATAAAAGGTGAAAAATTCATTCGTTTTGTAAATAGTTTTAGATTCCAGAAACAACTTTTTATGTCTAAAATTTTTCAATGCCTGGCATAATAATTTTGTTACGTATTTTAAGTGCCTGAAACGTCATTTTTCGTGTTTACTAGTGCCTAATTTTATAATTTTGTTACATATTTTAGGTGCCTAAATCATCACTATTTGTTGCCTAAAATTACGAGGTCTGGTCATATTCGTTTTCGTGTAAGAGAGAAGTTCGTTAAATTTTTAATTGTTAGAGTGCAAACAATAATAATGTTGTGTATGTAGGTTACCCAAAATTTGTAGTACAATTAAATTTTAATATTATATCACAATTTTAACGCAAAAATTAGTCCTATTTTAACCTAATTTTTGAACTTTAGAACATCTGAGGAGTTTCGTTTATTTAGAAATGAAAACGAAACGGAACGAAAAGATTAAAGAAGAATGACATGAAGAATGACTATTTATGCATGGAAATTATGTATTATTTATTTATTTGATTAAATGAAATGAGATCACAGTCCTTTATTGAACTCCAGAAAACGGAAGTCAGGAAAAGAAAAAAATCGTGAGGGTTATTAATGAGTTAGAATATTAGATCTCCGTAATCGATACATCCACTTATCGTGCAACGATTTGCTAAAAGTCATCACAATCAACAAAATTAACATGTGCGTCAGACAGTTTGTCGTAAAGTGTATGAGTGAGTAACGAGAGGAGATAGGGCAATGAATAGAATGGGAAATCGCGCGCCATTCATAGAATATTTATTAGAGTACTGTTCCGGTATTCGACAGGTGTTGATCAGACAAACCACTGAAAACTATTAGAACATCTGTCCTCTACAATTCTCCTCCAGTCAGCGGCTTAATTCGATATAGCTGTGTAGTTAGTGTAGAATATCCGTGACGGCCGGGACTCGAACCCTAGAGCCTCCCTCCTAGAGATGTTGCAGTGGAAACGATGTTTTCATTGAGCCATGTCAGCCTAATATAAAATAAGAGGGAGACAAACGGTAGAACCCCGACAAAACTTGTGGTGAACTCTTTTCTTCCACTTGATTCGTGCGCTTAAACCGAATTTCACTTGATCCGGGCGATTAAACCGAATTCCACTTGAATCGGGCACTTGAACCGAACCCCGACCGTAGCCTTAGGGGCGAGCAGGTTGACCGTTTCGCAGACGGTTGGGCAGGCGGCGATTTCCCGCGTCACGATGTCTGGCGATCAATGCACTTCTCGGAAACAGTTTGTTCCCAATTCCGGGATTTGTTGCTCTGGCGTCAACCGTAACGATTTACATGGCACCACTCTTTCCGGCGTCTCCCCTGGCGCGCGCATCCACAGCAAAACACTCTCGGGTTGCCCCCTCCCCTCCGGGACCCCCACCCCCGGCGCCAGCCGGCGCTCCCAAGAGCCCTGAAGTTGGCGCCCAACGTGGACACCTTCACTGGAGGAATAGCTTTGGTTGCTGACATTTGGTAAAGTGTTATCCCCAAGTGGGCGACTCGCGTCACATTTACATTCACATGCTGTTTTCTTCCTTAACCTTAGATTACAAAGGCGTCGTTTCTCAGACGACGAAATCTTCTCCCACACCCTTCCCCTCACTCCCCGTTTCTGAAACTCTATTGTATGATTAGCCAGTAAAATACACGTATCGCTATGCTTGTGCCTATTTCTGATATACACCATTTTAACACGCGGCGTCCAATAGACTACGCATATATGGTTACATCAGTGACATTTTTGGTATTTTATTGGCTAATATTGTAAATAAGGAATAAAAAATTCTTGTCGCATTTAAGTTTCCTTATGAATATTTAGCGATCATAATGGGACGATGGCGATGTAATACAGGTCGCATAATGAGGTACTTCTGCGGACACGTCTCAAATCAAGTGTGGACAGTACCAAGGAAGTGTTTGCTGTGAGAGTAAAGTCATTTAGGTGGATCTGTAAAATCCTTTAAAATGTATTTTATAACACATCATACTTGTTCAATCCATTAAATTTAGTGTATCATTGAAAAAATGTTAATTCATTCACTATTTTTTTGTGGAATCGATATCGGTTACATGTCACTGAATTCATTACTTTAGTATAGATTTTGTTTCGCAATTCTCAATGCAGACGAGTAATGCGTGCTGCGTTTCAACGGACAAAGGGGTAAGACCGACCGGGATGATCGAGGAGAAGGGAAACAAGAGGTGCTACAACAGCACATACTTTCTAGTATGATTGAAAAAAGTTACGTAGTATTAAAATATTGTAATTTTTGCCGTTATAAAAACTCGGTTATAAATTGAAAAAGTCCAATTCAAACGAATCGCCTGGCGGGTTTATCTGCATTTATTTCCATTGTCAGGAAGAGTAGTCATTTCTTACTTTTAGAAATGAAACGATCTTGAATAAATTTAAATGTTACAGAATTTACAGAATATAATAAAGAAAAGCAAGACTAATTTCACACAAACCTACCTTGATTACATTTTAAGTGAGCTTTAAATTTTTAATACCGAATCAGCGATTAAATCTTCTTAAAGTAGTTCTTCTTATAGAAATGTTTTTTTAGTGCTAAGTTAAAATTTACTTTCTACCTTCAATCTATTTCCTTTCAAAAAAAACATGCTTTACACTAACGGGACTAATGACCGAAGCAGTTGACGCGCCCGGAAACAAGAAAAAATCAAACAATCAATCAAACCCAGTGCAGCCGTCACTCGCGTATTCCTTGGTTTTCACGCGCGAGGTGAAAAGACATTAGGCGCTCGCTCGCAGCATCTTAGCGGGAAGGAGCTAATGTCTTCGAATGTCGACACTGGAAAAGTTTGCAGGCGCACGATCACTTCCCTCGTCAGAGGTAGGTAGTGCGCTCTCACGGCCATCTTTGAAGCAGTTCGAGAGGACGTTCTTAAGACAAATTATTTTTTCTCTCTGAAAAGCAGTCGGTGGTTTTCGAGGGAAAAAGGAAATCTTGAACGCGGGACGTTTGAAATGTACTCCCTTTGCTGTTAATTCATTCCAAAAAATGATGATAATTGTTTATATTACAGGTTAGGCACCAAATTTCAATTAATTTGGCTACCTTTGTGTAAGAAAGTGTTGTTGGGTAAATATGAAGGGGAAGAACATCACACCCACACAATTATTTCTTTCTCCTTCCCCTTCTTAGGTTTTCGGTTTAGTCCTTTAAGAAGTTCTCATCTAGATTCGCCGTTTTTATGATCATATTATAAATTGGATTTCTTTATTATTAGGACTTGTTAAGGTGAAAGTGTATTGTAGAAATACATTAAAGCATTGGTTAAACAACCATAAACCATCGACCCTTACTTTTTCACCTCTCCCCCGATTTCTGAATCCTTAAGACTGATATATCAATCTCATATGTTTCTACCGTCGTGATAAATAAACTACGTTGAGAACGACAATTTCACAATGTATAAGGAAGAAATAATTCGAAATATTATAATTATTTTCTCTCTGTATCTCTGTACTTCGCGCGACAGTCCGCTTACGGGCCATGGTCTACCAGCAACATCCCGGCCTTGGTTTAAGGGGGGCATGGTTTAAGGGGTCCTGGCCCCTGGCTTAAGGGGCTGCGTGGGGTTAGCAGAAAGACCCCTGGCCTTCTCAACCTCAGAAGTGACTTTTCTCATCATCACACAGCAACATGTACTCACACATTGGGACCGGGAGCGGTAGCTCAGTGCATCAACTGATGTCACTGCAGCGCCTCTGACCGGGAGGTCCTAGGTTCCCACTCCTCACGGCGGCAGGATTTTCGACACTAGCTTTTCAGCTAGGTCGGCTGCTCTGATCGGTAGTTTTCCGTGGTTCGTCCGATCAACACCAGGAGAATGCCGGAGCAGTACCCTAACAAACGGACCGCGCGCGATCTTTTCTTCCTCTTCCTTGTCCTATCCTCTCCCTTTACACACACACTTACTATAACATGCACTACACCACCACATATTTCGGTAGACCGGTCGGGAGCTTAGAGCTTGTCCCGGCTGGGGCGGTGCCCCGCTGGTGGGAGAGTACTGGTTAGGGGGAAACCCCGCTAGCCGACGGTAGGTCGGCGCCGGATCTCGCCATCCAGCAGGGGAAGATCACCGCCATCACCCGAGAAAAAACATGCACCACACTAACGGGACTAATGACCAAAGCAGTTGACGCGCCCGGAAACACGAAAAAATCAATCAATCAATCTGGTACATTTGAAGGAAAAGTCACATTATAATCTTGCCCGACCGAATTCGAACCCGGGGCCGCGTCATGGAAAGCGAGCACGCTGACCAGTGAGCTAAATCGCGAGGGCTTGACCCTTGTCGGTGAAGAAAATAATTATTTATATAGATTATTCATTATTCAGTTTGGAATATGGCATTTGATCTGCTCATTTATAAAGCTGCAGAACTTGTCAAGAATGCTAGCGAAATAATGATGTAGGCAGGTATGTCAAATAATAACACCATCACGAAAGCCAAATAGAAGTCTCATATTTAGAAGAGCATTGAAAACTTTACCAAAACGATATGGGATTGTTGAAAATCATTCATCAGTTCAAATGTCAAATAAAGTTTTTTCTCCTCGCATTTCATGCAACAAGAAACTACACTGTGAACCAAAAACCAAAATAAGATAAATGAAATGAATAAATAGTGATCGACAATGAAAAATTTGTTGAAATTTTATAAAGTAACATCAAAAATATTTCATAAATTGTTTAGCTACATTCACTAGTACCTTTACATTTATAAAACTAGATAAAGAGACAATTGTTATAATACGAAAGACTAAAAATTGACTTAAAGGACTACAAATTAATTTAATTTGCTTAATTCGTTCTTTCACGCATTGATTTAGAAAATTTTTTCACTCCTTTAAATTAATTCTTTTCTTTCACACACTAATATATGTATATATATATATATATATATATATATATATATATATATATATATATATATATATATTTCGATCATTAATCTTTGGATTAGTTCAATTCTTTCGTTCTGTTCGTTCTTACACACGCTGATTTGGTTTGTTTATTTACTCTTTCAATTAATTCATTTCTCTCATGCGTTGATTTAGTTCATTCATTCATTATTTGAATTAATTCATTTCTTTCACACACTGATTTAATTCTTTCGTTTACTCTTTGAATTAATTCATTTCTTTCATGCATTGATATAGTTCATGCATTGATACATCGAATTAATTCATTTCTTTCACACATTGATTTACTTCTTTCATTTACCCTTGGAATTAAATCATTTCTTTCATGCTTACAATCATTCATTCATTCATGCATCGAATTAATTCATTTCTTTCACACATTGCCTTAGTTATTTGATTTACCCTTTGAATTAATTCATTTCTTTCATAGGTACATTAAGTTCATTCATTCATTCTTTGCGTTAATTCCTTTCTTTCATACGTTGATTTAGTTCATACATTCTTTGAATTATTTAATATCTCTCACACATTGATTTAGTTCTTTCATTCACCCTTTGAACTAATTATTTTCTTTCACACATTGCTTTAATTATTTTATTTACTCTTAGAATTAATTCATGTCTTTCATACTTTGATTTAGTTCACTCATCTCTGAATTAATTCATTTCTTTCATTCATTGATTTAGTTCACTCATTTATTAAATTAATTCATTTCTTTCATACATTGATTTATTCACTCATTCTCTGAATTAATTCATTTTTTCATTCATTGATTTAGTCCACTCATTTATTAAATTAATTCATTTCTTACATACATTGATTTAGTTCTTTCATTTACTCTTTGAATTGATTCATTTCTTTCATTCATTGATTTAGTTCACTCATTCATTAAATTAATTCATTTCTTTCATACATTGATTTATTCACTCATTCTCTGAATTATTTCATTTTTTCATTCATTGATTTAGTCCACTCATTTATTAAATTAATTCATTTCTTACATACATTGATTTAGTTCTTTCATTTACTCTTTGAATTGATTCATTTCTTTCATTCATTGATTTAGTTCACTCATTCATTAAATTAATTCATTTCTTTCATACATTGATTTATTCAATCATTCTCTGAATTACTTCATTTTTTCATTCATTGATTTAGTTCACTCATTTATTAAATTAATTCATTTCTTTCATACATTGATTTAGTTCTTTCATTTACTCTTTGAATTGATTCATTTCTTTCATTCATTGATTTAGTTCACTCATTCATTAAATTAATTCATTTCTTTCGTACATTGATTTAGTTCTTTCATTGACTCATTGTATTAATTCATTTCTTTGACGCATTGCTTTGGTTGTTTGCGTGCATGTGTTGCTTTGAGAGGTACCTGGCGGCGGCACGGCGACGGAGCCGCGCCTGGGGCTGGGGTCGCGCGACGAGCACGTGCTGGAGGACTCGGGGCTGCGCGGCGCGCGCCCGCGCTGCGACACCGACGTGCTCTGCCGCCGCAGCCGCCCGCGCCGCCGCCCGCCGCCGCCCCCGCCGCCGCCCCCGCCGCCGCCTGCGCACCCGCCCCGCTCAGCGCCTTGCAAGCTACACAGCAAAAGGTACTGGTGTCCCGGAAGGAAACGTCGAAAATAAGCTCTTAACACAGTTTTAAGCATATTTTATCGAATAAACTATTCGCAATGGCTGAGTCGCAATAAGCCCTCAAACGATGGTTTGAAAAAATTATTTCTAGGCAAGCATTTGCATCAGAGAAGCATAGAAACACTTCAGAAACATGTAAATTGTTTATTATTTCCAAAAGAAATGCATGTATTTGTTTTGGAAGAATAAATAACCCAGATAGATAGAAGCAGTCAAATTGTGTTAATTGCGTGCTTTTTATTTCCGTATTACTTTTTTTCTTTCTGAACAAATATATTAATTTATTTTGTAAATAGTAAGCAATTTTCATGTTTCTGGAGTGATTCTATGCTTCTGCAATGCAAACGTTTGCCTAGAAATACTTTTTTCAACCCGAATTTGAATGGTTGTTGCATCTCAACCATTCGTAGTAACCAAGTAGTTATGTAGATAAATGACTTAGGAGCTTATTTTCGAAGCTTTGATGTTTCCTCCCCGGACATCCTGAATAGTGCGCCAGAAAAGTCTCTCTGCACTCAGGGCCTCGTATTAAAAATTACATTTATGTTGGTAGCAATGAGATCAATGGGAAACAAGTGAAGGGGACAACACTTAAAGCATATGTTATGATTGTTATGAGTACGCAGTTTACTTTTTACAGGCGGTAGCTCGTGCTAATTTAATTTCTGTTGCTAGCACTCGTTTCAACAAGGCGCCACGGCTGAGACTTTCCTGGCGCGCTGTAATCTAGTACATTACAAATCTACAATTAAAATGGAGTGAATTGAATACATTTGGAATATTCTCTGCTTTGCAAGGATTTGACGGAGTTTTAGTTTCATTTTTCTTCACACTCCTACTTATGACCCAACTTCCTTTACACGAACACCATCAAACTCTTGCATGAAATTAAAAAAAAATATACAGATGTCTCAGAAATAATTTTACACATATCTAAAACATAAAATGTGCGAAGATGGTAACATTTTGCCAATGAACACATAGTGGGATATTTTATAAAACGAAGTTGAACATTTGCAACTGATTGGTGGACAAAACGGCAGGTTCGTGAAACTTCTTTGACGAGGTTAGATCGTAACTTGCCCAAAAACCTACGTAATGAGTAGCCTACCAATCGGAAGCAGAAGCCACTCGTGTAACTTTGTGATATAAAAATTCTCACTAATTGCGTATTGTTAATAAGTGATCATATTCATCCCCTTGCTTAAGTGGAAGATTGTAACATATATTCTGAGACACACTGTGTTGAAGATCAAAATATTTCTTTGGATATGATGAAGATTCCTTTGGGTGTGGTAAATTATTAAAAATGTACTTAAGTTCCAAGATGTTGGATTTGAGAAAGGGAAAATATCCCTCTTCGATCCTTTGTTGCCTCACTTTCACCTCCAGCCCCTTCAGACTTCGCACACGTTCCATGCGGGAATTCATTTCTGTTCCATCCATGGAGCTATGAATATAGGGAGATGGCATCACGTTACAAACTTGAGGCCACCTCCGCCATCTTGGTGAGTCCAGAACGCTTGTAGCAGAGATAAACTGCGTGTGAGTGCTCTGTGGCTTGTAGCTGTGCTCGTGTTCAGTTGTGTTGTTTGGCATAGTTTTTAATATTTAAAAGCCTTGTTCAGAAGAGCTAGCTTTTTGTAACAGTTCGTTATAGTTACTTATGTGGCTAACGGCTTTACAAATCGCAAGGGTAAACCGAAAATTACTTTCCCCAAGTAAGTAGCTTCTCCATATAATTTGGAACATTTACTAACTTTGTAAGTCATTCGTGAATTTTCGTGAATTTTGTTAAAGATTCCCTGCAGATCCAAAGCGGAGAGCATTGTGGATTAGATCTGTACAAAGAGACAATTGACAGCCTAGCAATTACAGCAGGTTATGTTCTGCTCATTTCCAAGACCACAATTTTGTTAGAACTTCTTTATCGTGTGTACGTTCGCGGGAACTCGCAGTTACATTAAATTTTCCAATTTTTTCAGCGAGAGGCTAATGACGTATTGTTAGGCTTGTAGTAACAGACGGTATTGGTTTGACAAACGTGTTTTGGACCCACCAATAAGGCGGATGGACTTCATTCGCTGAACACGGAAGGGGTTGGGAAGGGCTCCTCCTTGTATTCATAGCTCCATGGTTCCATCGCACCACCAGGGCCTCCTGAGTGCACTTGCAATCGAAACACCTTAAGAAGTGATCTCAACATTACAGCTGAATGCACAACTGCAATGCTTTTAAATGCTGAAAATCGTGACGGTTGTTTTCGTTAGATTGGCTGCGGTGAACGTCTACTTTCTTTCTGCGGTGAACGAGACTTTTTCGTTAGGTTTTCGTTTTTCGTTAGGTTGGCTGCGGTGAACGTCTACTTCTTTCTGCGGTGAACGAGACTTTCTTATGAGTTAAATGTGTCTTGTGTGTTGTTAGTCATACTTACAATCGTGACTGACAACGAAAATATCAAAGTATTGCGTAGCATTCGGTTGTAAAGAACGCCATCAAACTAAACTAGATGCGAATGTTGTTAAATGAAATATTTGATCGCCATTAATAATATTTTTTTTAGTTTTCCGACGACCATTATTCGCTATTACATGATTTAACAAAATAATTAAAGATACGCAAACCAAGAACACTCTCTTGGGTGAATGTTAAAACATTCTTCGAGAAATCGAAGACTGAATTTGTTAAAGTATTGTTGGTAAATTGGAATTTCAAAGTATTAAATATTGGTTACTTTGTACACTTTATTTCGTTTTTGTGAACATAAAAGAAAATAAATGTTTAAAATTGGACTGAGATGCTAATTCTGAGACGCTATTTGATTCTGGGATAACTAGGACAAAATAAACGTTCACCATCATGGCAGACCGTCACGAGTGTTGTCTCTAGTATACTCTAGTGCTCACTGATCTTCAGAGACATGCGTGATTTATTTGTTTCGGAAATGCATCACACTTTCGTCTTCGTTACGAAAGTGACAATACGACACGATTACAAAAAATAAAGACAATATTTCAGCCGGGATGTAGATGATATTCTCTTGGGAATATATTGTATTGAATTGTAGCCATACGTCCCATTACAGGATAAAGCTTTCAACTCGATGGATGGTGTTTGAAAAAAATGGCCAGATGAATTCTAAAAGAATTTCTTGAATATCGAAAAAATGCTGCATATATCTGTAACTAGAACAAAATAGACGTTCACGTAGTTTCAAAGCCTCTTAATTCATTTTATTAAATATTTCATACATTCGCTATTTCTGCACTATATTGCTCCAGTCGACCAGTTTCTTTACGGGTGTATACGGGAATGTTTTAGAGTTTTATGAGTATTTTAAAATCTTAGTCACTTAATAAAATAATAACTTTCGACCAATAGTTCGAATATTCCTAAAAAAATCAATGAACTACGTGGCTTTTGATATTGGACTGAATTGTTTCATATACAGAAGAGAGATGTTAATGTTTCGCTTCAAAAGTTTTGTCAATAGCCATCGGTCAATAGCCACAAAACATCTGAATTCTTATTTCACTTCATGCGTCAGTTGTAATTTAAATATATATTTTTGTTGACTTAATTTTGAAAAAGGAAAAGAAAGAATAAATCTTTCTCCACAACATGTAGTAACTACCTCTCACTCACTACCTTAAATTTTAATTTCTCCTTAATCTTTGCAAGAATTTCTATCTTGCCGTGGTGACTACCTCTATATGCTTTGTTTGTACCACTGACTGGAGGTATCTTATCTAGTTATAAGGAGACATCAGTGGTTTCATGTAGTTCGTTGTGAGCGCAAATGTTTTCGTCAGGAGCCGCAAAGCGCTTTGTAAGCTAAGGAGTGCAACAGGGGTGCCAACCATAGGACTCTGGATTCAGCGTGAAACAATAAGCTTTGGTCTCTGTGGGGCTGGAACGTTTTTGTTCTTGGTTAAGATTACTTGTCATTTCACACCAAAGGAATCCATGTAGTACCGACGGAGAGAGGTAATTATAAGTCACAGTTCTATGTGCTTACAGTAGGACAAACTCAGTTTTCTGCAAACTCATTCTTTCCATCTTTCTTTCAAACCCTTTCTCATTCATTCTTTCTCTCTACCCATTTAGTATTATAGGTTTGCATTTTCTCGTCAACGGGAGGAGAAGATAATACATGTGTTTGTGACTCTTCAATGTTGCTAAACATGAAAGGAATTGTAAATCAAATTCACATGCGGTTTATAATTATCTCTCATTTACGTCTTAAATGTATGTAAAATGATTGTATCAACAATAACAAAGCAATATAAACAACAATATTAATACAAGTAATAACTTAAACAATATACTGTTTGAATAGTATTAATTTTGTTGGTGAGCAAATGTTGATATTTATTTATTTTCTTCTGTAAAAATACGCTGGATCAAACTACATTAGAAATACAAAAGTACGTGAAATAGCTAGAACTTTCAATAGAAACAATTACTATTGAAAAAATGTTAATCTATAAAGTCATTATAAAATTAAAGTTGCTAAATTTATTCAGTAGACTCGATGGGAAAGAAACTGAAAGTTCAGTGGGATCTTCCATTCATGCGTATTTTCCTCCGTTCAAATACAATTACATAATATTTTCTTGTAATGAACCTAAACACGTTTACCATGATTTACCTCAAATGGCAATACAACCGTTTTATGTAAACAAAAATAAAAGTAATTACTTAAGTTAGGTATGAAGAGGATCACCGCAATATAATTTCTGAATATTTGTTATTTTAAAATACTTACGGTTAATACATACTTACATGCTTCATATTTGTATTTGAAAATGTTGCGAAGAAATGTAAGAAATGTGTATTAATGGAAAATATAATTAGAAAAATGTTTAATCTCCTTCTAGTCAGCCATTTGCACGTTGAGTAACGTTGGCAGCAAAAATAAGGAACTATGACTATGAAAATCTTATGTAGTGAAATAAAAAAGTCTGTAATTCATTGTTAAGTTTCTCTTGTTTGATTTATGACTGAACTCGCACAGAAACATTCTTATAAAAGCTGAATGTTGTATATTGTTTTTTCTAATATTTTAAAGAAAATAACTAAATGTTAGGTTTTTGTTTTACTTTTACAGCATTATTGTATACTGTTTTGTTCAGGATGTTTTAATTTAGTAAAATATGACTAAATGTTTTATAAAGAAATTATTCAACTCAACATTTATGGAATGAACTAAGAAAGTGTCTCTATTTCCCAAGATTAAAAAAGTTTGGGGATATCTTTTGGATTCTTAGATGAGCTCGATCCTCATAGACACGTTTCGTGAAAATAATTATTTTATCATGACAGGCAATAGTAATCATTGTTTCGTTTGGTAGATTGGATAAATAAATATCGCATTGCTGCAACTTATCCCGTTTATTAATCGTGTATGAATTCTACGAACGACTACTCAAAATCGTAAACCACCCAGAAATCTGCGCTCAGCCATTTTGTCCAGAAGAGTAACTCAGATATGCATAATATATTAAGGAGAGACATTGAGTAGAAAAATGAATTTTAAATATTTTTGAGATTTTGACATTATCTAAAAATGATGAGTTTTTGAATAACATGAGATAAAAATTTTTGTGGAACACTCTTTTAACATTTTATTTTATTTCTTCATCTGCGTATGTCAAAAGAACAGTCACTTTGGTTATAAGTTTCTCTACGTGAAGCGCCTCTCTTTTGAGATTTATGTTTCTCCTTAAAACCGTAATGAGTGAAGAAAAAAACCCTTGTCAAGATAATTGTAGTATTGTGAGACAAATGGGAATGAAGCTCTACTTCGCTATTTTGAAATGTTAAAAATGTATTTCTTAGTTTATAGGATTTAGAATGTCATGATAAAGATTTACTGCTAAAGGACAGAAAATTACCACCGACGTGCTGTGGTATAGAGTGGTAAACAATATTGACCTTACGTCTCAACTACGTTACACCAGAATCGCCGTCTGGTATACGTTTACTGAACAGACACTACAACAATAGGTCACAAGCCGTATCAGTTCGCTGCTTGACCGTGCGTGGCTCTGGGGTCTTGAGAGAGTAGGTTTATTTCTGATATGTGAAAGCCTCATTAGCCTTTTAAACTTCAACCAAATATTACGGATGAATCTCCAAACTGGGATGTGTGAAACATGTGTTATTAGGTTTCCGCAGTCATCGTTGTTACGCATCTTTTTAAGAACTGAGTTAAACTTGCAGACAAAACCGCTGTGCATCCTGGAAAGTAGAACTTGTATATAATTCATAAATAATTTATAAATAATTCAGAAATTGGTTAATGAACGTGCCTAACTGAAGCATTGCGATAATTGAAGATCTTATTTGGAAAGTGAAGTTTCTCCATTTTGTTTATTTTCTGTTTTCATACCGGCATTCTTAAGAAGCACCTTCAGCACGCCGAAAATCAGTATGTCCAAAAATTTGCATTTTTTCTACGTTACACGGCATTCGAAAACCATTTAATCAACTTTAATAAAAATCGATGGAACAATTTTTTTTTAAGTTGGAAAATGTACCAGGGGCTTCATCTAAAGTATTAAACTATCGGTTTAAAATTCAAGAGACCGTGACATCAATAAGATCGATTGAGGAATATTAAAGAAATTGAAAGAATACATATTGGAATTTGGAGAAAATTGACTGAATTGTTTAGCTGTTAGCGTTGTTCACAGACGGACAGACGGACGGACGAACAGGCAGACACGTTTTGCAGTCATTCAATTTTTCGGTATTAAAGAGCCACAAAACATGGATTCTGACTACACCATGAGTTTTTTTTCTAAATTTAGAACTGGATGTATCTTCTTTTTCGTTAGAAGGGCCCTTTAATAAGAGTTTTTCTGCCGAAAATTTTGCCGTTTTTCTGCGCAGCATTACATAACTTTCTCTCTATTGCGTAGCGAGAAAATAAATATATTTCATGGAGATACATCACTTTGGAAATAAGCTCTTCGAGTTATAGGGAGATTGCTATAAAAAGGGACTGCTTTGGCAGCTTCTGCTTGGCCACTACTATCAATATAACAATATAACTGTAAGTTACGCTCATGTTCTCATTTTGTCAGTGCGTTAGTTTACAGTTAGCTCATTGTAGTTGTTTTTATCATTATCTCTTGGATAACGTTCATTCTGCCTGTCAAAGCGGTCCCTTCTTAGTCAGAAGACGTGTGCTCCCGCCCCGTGGTTTGAACTGGCGAGCGCTCGCGCTGCCCTCTAGCAGCGCGCGGCGCCACCTCCGCGATCGCAGCGCCTCTGGGCGGCGCGCGCACGCACCGCCGGAGGAGGCGCCTGGCTCTGCGTCTGCGGCCGCCGCGTCGTCGGCCGCCGCCGCCGCGGCCGCCGCCGCCGCTGCCCCGCCGCCGCCGCCGCCGCCGCCCGCGCCGTGCGCCGAGTCGGGCGACAGGGAGTCGCGGCGGCCCTTCCTGGGCGGCACGCCCGGGGGCTCGCCCGGGCCGCCGCCGCCGCCCCCGCCCGCCGTGGCCGCCGCCGCCGCCGCCAGCGCCAGCGCGTCGTCGGGGGCCAGCGTGGGCTGCGAGCCGCGGCGCGCGCTCCACGGGGAGTCGTCGATGGCGGTGGACTGGCGCGGCAGGCGCCGCGAGGCGCGACGCTCCGGCGAGGCCCCGGCGCGGCCCTTGCCGTACACCTGCGCACGCGCACACTTGCTCTCATTCACTGCCTCTCCTACACCTTTTCATATTGGGCTCTCAACTTTTAGGTTTTTTAATTTATGTTTTCAATTTTTTAATTTTTAGTTTATTAATTTTTAGTTTTTTAATTTTTAGTTTTTTAATTTTCAGTTTTTAATTTTTAGTTTATTTATTTTTAATTTTTTAATTTTTATTTTCTAATTTTTAGTTTTTTTTTAAATTTTAGTTTTTAATTTTTACTTTTTTAATTTTTAGGTTCTATATTTTTATTTTTAATTGTATATTCAGTTTTAGTTTTATTTAATTTTGTTTTTTAAAATTTAGTTATCAAATTTTAGTTTAGTAATAGAAAGTTTTTGTCCGTCGTGAACCACCAAATCATATACGGTATGAACTCACTTTTAGGCCTCTGCTAATGCGCAAAATCCATGTTTACAATAGATTTAGAGCGCCAAACTTAACTCCACAAGAATTAATGAGCTTAGTCACGTGATGTGTATCGATCAGGGCAAATGGACGCCGTTCGGAACTGTGGCGGCAGATTGTTTTGCTAACTATATTCCCATCATTCAATATCGTGTTGGTGAGCAAGCGTGAAGACTGTAAGGAGGAAACTAAAATGCGTTGGTCAGGGTACGGCGGCTGCTAATCGGTACAACTGAACATTAGCGCTTTCACGCTGTCAGTAGAACCTTTAAGAATAGTCTGACAGCCCTATGTAGATTATGTTAAACTGACTATATTTCTGACCCTTTATCTCAAAACAACTTAGAACTTTGAAATTGTTACAATATATTCTGTAACTATTCTTTATTATACTTAAGTAGATTTACTTGAACTCGATATCATTAAACGGTTTTACAGAATTTTAAAAAGAATTCAATATATTTTTACAAACTAAATACATATTTAAAAAAACAATTTGAACAATTTTGCCATCTACCTCATTTTTCAAGTTTTCATTAAGAAGCTCAGTCATCTTTATGTTAAGCTATTTTGAAAAGTTCATCTTTTTATCTTAAATAGTTTCTGAGAATATGAGTCGTATCGTCATTTTTATAACAAACAAGGCATACTTCGGTGCTTCTAACTTTACGAACACAGATGAGAAGAAACAAATCAATGTTTGTCTACAAAATTACAAGACCAAAGAGGTTACAATTGTGACAGTTTTGCCAATATCAAGAACAGAACCCCTTCTAAGAGCCTACATACGTCACAGTCATTTAGAGAATTAGGTTGACCAAATACACCAAACTCAAGAGAGACATTACAAATGAGACGTGCCCCGACCTACTGCAGAGAGAGATTTAAACATTTAAAAATCCACTTTTAAATCGAATTTTGCAATAAACGTCGTATCACTGAGTTCAGGAAAGTGGAAATAATTTAACAATTTTAAATTTTTTAAATGTCAGAATTTTCATATTTTTACTGTCCCTTAAGGCATTTTAGACAAATGTCCGACAGCAAGCTCATGTATCAACGTTATCTTCACTTACGTACACGCGCTAAAGTATATGGCATTAATCAAGCACACGCATGCCAGTCCTCATGATAAAAGCCGAGATAAGTTCCTTCATTCATCGCGTGAGGTCGTTGAAATTCAGGTGAGCTGATTAGCTACCGACGTTTTCATACCCCCCTTTTTTCTTTCTTGCAGCCTTCATGTTCGCAGATGTAGACGAACAAATGCGAATTAAGATAATGTGACATTATGGGAAGTTATTGTTAGCAGCAGATTCTGGTGTTTCAGTTCGAAACGACTTCCATATAAACAAGTCAAGTTCAAGTAAGGAAACAATGAGAAACGACCAAGTGGATGGAAGTCTAAATCACTCATCATTTAGATGGAATCATTCATTTTTTGTCAAAATAAAGTTGGCAAACATTATCAAGAAATAAAAATGAATGATTACCCATGAATGCTGTATTACACTTCGATCTATTTGGTTATTTTCATCCTTTCCTTCAATTGATCAATATTAGATCTAGCGACATTAATCATATTGAAACATTTTAAAATGATTCGCTACTGTTAACACAATGCAGATAACACGATTTCCTAAAAACGTTAGTTTCCCATTCATAAATTATCTATTTTCTGATCAAACTATGTGCCGAGGAAGAAACACGTTTATGATCTTTCTTATATGTTTTGAAGATACTTTTTTTGTCGATTTGTTCGTGTTTCTCTGAGTTCGTGATGGGAGAACACGACAATGGAGTTTTCAAAGTCGAGGAAAAATTAATAGGATAACATTAAATGAATCACTAGCGTCCTAAGGTGAAAACCGCTAATCCATCCCCCCCAGGGAGACGAAAAATTAATTAGAAAACTTAAATGCGTCAGTTTAGACTTCGGCCACCAACCCATCGGAGCGCCCAAATCGTGAATATATTTCTTACTTTAAACAATTATTGCCGAATAAATTAACTAAATACTGAAGAAAATGTAATGAATGGTTATGTGCTTACAGTTTTTCATCACAAAAAAAACAACATTTTTGCACTCTACAACTTTTCTATTTCTCATTCGATGAAGTATTACTTATAACAAGCGAGGTGGTCCCCCGCCCACTTTTTATTTTTTATTCTTTATTTTTTTAAGAGATGACTATTTTCTCATGGGAAATTATACGACACAATTAGTAATAACATTGTAACAGAAAATGCAGATCTTATTTTCCGGATAAATTACTGTTGTGTCTTGGCGAGACCTATTCAATAATGCTCGTAATTTTATATATTTCCTATAAAGGGAGAAATTAAGTCTTCTCGTGTTAATCCTCTTGTCTACAATGGACGCTTTATATTGCCATCATGCATGTAACACACCAAAATAAGCGTCTAAATATAAAGAACAATGCATCACATAATTTATAGCAAGATAGATGTTATGGAAATCGCAGCTGCCGTAGAATGTCTTATGTCAAATGAACACAAATTTCAATTATTTAACCCAGTGAGTAACAAATGTCCAAATTTCTTTCACAATT